>PNEQ01050065.1:0-24087 GCA_003012365.1 Medauroidea extradentata
CAGGGGAAGGGGTGATCACGAGTGGAAGATACAGAGGGTGGGGAAGAGGACAGAGAGAGGAAAAAACACTATGATGGTGAGAACGGTGAAGGATTGGAACGAATTGGCGAGGGATGTGGTTGAGGTGACGGGAGCGAGGGAGTTTAGGAAAAGGTTGATGGGGTCGGAAAATTGAGAAGAGGCAGGTTAAGCAAATCCTTGCCACAGGGCTGAGGCCCAATTGCAAGAAGAATAATTAAATTTAAAAAAAAAAAATCACGAATAAAGTGTACGTTTAAATGTCAACGTACAACACACTATAACCTTTCCAATTTCCACAGCTTTGCGTAAAGTGTTACTTTCTACACACCATTTTCAATTTTAAACCACAATAATCAATTCAGTGCAAACAATGAATGCTTATTTCATTACAAATATCCTACGCATGCATGAAGTCAAAAGATACACTAAAATATGACAGACAAAAAGTTACACGAATATATACAGTTACTAAAAAAACAAATTTTTATTTCCATCTCTATATACACAATGAAATTTACAAAAAAACACGTTTATATACAGGCCAACAAAATACAACACACCTTTTCGCTCAATTGCCTCAAATAAACCACAACAAAGTCACCTGATCTTGACAATCCATCGATCCGTGCGTATGACGACACAAAACCAATGATATTACATACGCAAAGACATGACCACGATGTACGTGTATGTTTTGTTCACCAGTGTAGTTATTTATTTATTTTATTTATTAATTTTATTTATAATTCTGTTGACCCTTTACATGAGTAAAACTCAGGGGTTACACTGAAAAGCAAGTGGTACACAAAGAAAATACCACGGAGGAAAGTCACACTTCAAAAAATTTGAAATTAAACACTTTGTGCCAGCTGAACTGTCAAAAATGTGCACTCGACACGCAATCCCTGCCGTTTATTTCCCGGCCCAATTTTTTAAAATTTCTTTATATAATTCCTTCGCTGATCGCAAGTAGGTCAAAAGACCAAGGGATATAGTTGTCCTATTTAAACAAAATGATTTGTAGCAGATATCGATATTATCCTCCAGTGCAATATTTTATAATATCGAGTTATGATCGATCAATCGTCCACACTTTATTTCTTTTGGGGTGATTGTGGGCTGGGACGGGTGCGTGCGTGATTTTGAGTGATTGTAAATGCAAGAAGGAATTTAGTGAAAATGATTCTACCATTTGCAGCATTAAAATGTGCGCCTGTGGTATTACGGCACGCGTTTTTAAAACACCTAGGTACGCGAAGTAAATATAATTTTTTCAGGTGTAATTTGTATGGTTAATTTTCTTAACGTTTTTTTTTTTTTAATTTTGTAATGAATTTTACTTAGTTTTACGTATGTGTGTATGTATGTATGGGAATTCTGAAGGAAGTATAGTTTCGACGCCGATTTTTTTTAATCTATAATTTCGTTATTAATAGGTTAAGTTTTGATATGTACTTTGGACTCTTCGGCGATTCAAACCTGTTTGCCAATTTCAACCTTTTGTTCAAATTATTTCTTGCCACTTTTGTTACGAGGTTGTTGTCCAGTGGCTGTCTGCCTACCACCAAGGCGATTCTGTGCGATTCCCGGCTGAATTGACCAGTATTGTCGCGCGGGAGATTTGTGCCGGACGATGCCGGTGGTCGGCGGATTTTCTCGGGGATCTCCCGTTTCCCCTGCCCTTCATTCTGACACCACGCCGTACTCATGAATGCCACCCCTCGTCAGTGATAATGACCTTAAAAAAAATAACATGCACCTTGTAAACAAATGTGAGGAAGGGGCCTGAATGACATTCGTGAGTACCCGTGTTCAATCCCGGGCTCCGGGCAACCTGATTTCGATTGTTATGGTGTCCAGAATTCACTCCAGGAGAATGCAGTTATGGTTCCTTATCAAAGACCGTGCGCCACTCCTCTCACAGATTCTGTCATTGCACCAAGTTGAGTGCCACTGTCTCTAGAGACCTCACTGCCGACCAGGGATGTTAGACGTACCAGGATCCTGGTATACGTACCAGTTTTCAGGGTGCTGTACCATGTACCAGGACACTTTCGTCCTGGTACGCAAAAATACCAGGATTTCAGAATTTTGCATTTGATTGTATTAAAATCCATCATTAAACAGTATTTTCAGCTCAACTTTTCCAAACAAAAAGTGTGTTTTGGTACGATACTCCTTCTGAATTCAGAGCATGAATCTGAGCTTGTAGTTATTGCATTGCAAGTTATTGCATCATTCAGGCTTTGGTAGACATGAACATATGATTTTCTGTTAATTAAGAGTATTCTTTAAACATTTTCAATATATTTTTTCTGTTAAAATACTTAAGGCATGTTTTAGTACTTTATATTTTTTCATGCCTGTAAGCACTTACTAATTTTTTTTACTATGTAGCAGGTTTTCGTTCAAAGTACCAGCTTTTTGTGGGTGTCAGTACCTGGATTTTGGAGTTACCCTCTAACACCCCTGCTGCCGACGAGACAAAGCCCACGTACCTTACCTCAGTCAGTAAATTCCACTTCCTCGCCAACCTAAGCGTAGACTGCCTGTCTAGTTCTGTTCAGCTCCTCACCATCTATATCGCCTCTCTATTGTTTCCTCTTTCTCTGTACTCTGCCTTAGTTAATTAGCAGCCTAACTTCAGTGATGGCCCTCTTATTTTAGTATAAGCAGCAGGCTCATGTCAGCTCATAATTGAAACGTAGTGTTCCTTCACATTCATATGTTCCTAATTGACTGGTTTGTCTGTGTTGTAGGGCAACGAAGTGCGAGGTTATATGCGACAAGTTTTACAGGAACGAACATGCAATGCAAGCAAGTGGACAATGTGTGTGTCGTCACGTTGAACTCACCAGGGGGTAAAGTAAGTCAACTGTTTATGTGTTTGTCAGCAAAATAGTTTTATTCACTTAATTTGTTATAATTAGACAAGTTTGTAACAGTATTGAATACCAGACAATTCTGTCCTAATAACAAAGGCAATGAAGTTTAAAATAATCTATTTCCACTCTTGTGTGAGTTATGAAATAATCAAATGCAGTCATATTTTGCCATGCCAGCAGCTTGGACAAATTTGTTCCACCTTGCTACGCACTACTTTCAACCGATGAAAGTTAGTTCATTGAGTTATTGTGGAAAACAATATAAAAATAACATAACTTAAATCTAAATCCTTAAATAATTACCAAAGGTAAGTTATGTATTCAGAACTTTCATCAACAGGTTGTGGCAGAGATCTGGTACCAGTATGTAGGAAAATGGACAACAATTGAGTGATCTGTAAATTTATCTTTTTTACTTAATTTGCATTAATTTAACTCATCTGTGTTTGGAAAATGGCATTAGGTTTTACATTATATATTAGAAAACTTCATCACATTTCCCAGTACAAAATGGTTGTTTATATCCTACAAGTTAATATGACTGATCTTTAAGTCAATGTAACTTGTAAAAAATGCTGAATGAACAAAATTAAATATGCCCTAAAACAAAGAAATACTGGTGTAGATAAAACAAAGCAGAATATGGATGTGCAAGGAAGCTGTTAGCACAACTGGGATCTGTTGTAAAGTTGTGTCAAAATACACTTTTCGTCAAAGAAATTTGTATTTTTGTGTCAGTTGTTTTCATAACAACATGATTTATTTGTTCACAGAAAAATATGGAATTCTTCAAATGGTATTTGCGTAGTATGTAAGTGTCTTGGTACATGGTATGAGACGTTGAATTCGTAAGAGTACCGAGAAATGTGTAAGTTTAAGGTAGCCACAGTTAATGAAAAATCTCCTTAATTGCTTGTACATACAGGTCTGCGATCCATAATTAGTGTCACTTTGTATTGTAATACCATGACAGTTAAGTTAATAGTTTTCTCATCTTCGTATTAAGTTCAAATCTACCATTTCTATTAGAGTTTTTTAAATTTTTCTATTATTTAGTGAGTTTCCGAGGGAATGTCGTAGTCGCATGGCGACACATGTATGTGTTTGCGTGTGGCAGGTGAACACATTAGACGCAGCAGTGATGGAAGAGGTGCAGCAGGTACTGAGGCAGGTAGAGTCTGACGCGAGCGTGCAAGCCGCTGTCCTCATCTCCGGCAAGCCCAACTGCTTCATCGCTGGTGCAGACATCAAAATGCTGCAGTCGTGCAAGACGGCCGATGAGGTGACGGCTGTCTCCCGCGCCGGCCAGGAGATCATCTCTAGCATCGAGCGCTCCAAGAAGCCTGTCTTGGCGGCCATACAGGGCTCCTGTCTCGGTGGAGGTTTAGAGGTTGGTTACAGTACCTGCGTTTCCTTTTATGTTAAATGTTGCACGATGTCAGGTGAACCACTGTTGTTGCACTGTTAGTAAACTACAGAAACTGTGTCTGTTCGAGCTACAGTGGCGTGCATAGTTTGGAGATATGTGGGTTAAAAATTATTCTTCAAGTATTGTAAGCTCTCTGAGAACTTTAGAATACAGTACAAAAAAGGCTTCATATCTGTTTAGTTCAATGTTGGCTGACAAAATCATCAAGGATGTGTCTCAGTTGACATGAAGGATGTTGATTCATCCCATAGTGCATAGACCCAACAAGATGATAATATTGAGCCATATTTGTACACAACAGGTGGCATTGTAGCATCAGTGTTGCTTCACAGACTGTGATGGTGAACAATGAGCGTACAGATGGAGTGCAATGTTGTCCTAGCGCTAGGCTGGACCGAAAGAGTTGACTACTGTCGAGGTATCTAGATGCCAAAAATACTGGCTAGGTTGTTTTCTAATGTAAGAAGAGAGGAACAGTACAATGTACTTACTGTAAATATGATCACTGATTCACACCTTCATTTTTAGTATAGTTCTTAATTTAAATAAAAATTTTCACCTAAAGATTACAGCAGAGTTTTGAACAAACGTCAATTAATTGAAACTCATGCTGCACAGTGGAAGTGTAGTGGAAAAGTATTAGAAACTTTATTCAGTTACGAATTTGTAATTTTTACTAGCGTGTTTTACAAAACATAATTTTTGTTGCAAGATAGTAGAAAAAACCATTATATAGATATTTGACCACAGTAGATCCCTGTTATAACATTTTGTGTGAAGGTCAAATGAAAGAAAGATGTTACATGCAAAAACAGAAAACTTTTACTATTGCCTCTTCAAAATTGCTTAAATATTAAAAACATAATATTCACTCATAAAGTACAGTAAAACCCATACGTAATGACCGTGGTATTACAGCTACCTTTTTGTAATGACCGTAGTCTTGGGAACCACGAGGGGTTTTTATAGAGAGGTTGTACTGACAGCAGTCCGAGATTATATGTTGACTTGTGTTGCGATGTTCATAGGTGGTGCTGGCCTGCCACTACCGCATAGCTGTCAAGGACAAGAAGACAGGACTGGGACTCCCGGAGGTGATGCTGGGTCTGTTGCCGGGGGCCGGCGGGACGCAACGACTTCCTCGCCTGGTGTCCCTGCCCGACGCTCTGGACATGGCACTCACTGGCCGCACCGTCTCTGCAGACAGGGCCAAGAAGATGGGCATTGTCGACCTGCTCGTGGATCCACTCGGACCTGGACTGGCCACCCCTGAAGAAAAGTTAGTTCCGTAGTTGTGCCTGCTTTTCAGTCAGCTCAGTAAGAATAATAATTGGCAACTTGGTGCGAGTGTGGAATCCTCCCTATTAAAACTGCTTTGTTATATATAATTTCAGTGGAACCTCGTTAATACAAACTCTGTAAATATAAGTTCTCATTAATACAAAGTAGTAGATGAGAAATGAAATATTGTACAGTATTGTATGTAATTAATGTATTTACCTGATGTGTTGCAGCACGAGGCAATACTTGGAGGAAGTAGCGGTGCTGGTAGCCAAGCAGATTGTGTCAGGACAGTTGAAGGTGAACCGCAGTGCCAAGCCCCTTGCTGCCAAGATCATGAACAAAGTCATGCAGATTGCCTGGGTCCGCAACAAGATTTTCGAGCGAGCCAAGGGGCAGGTGATGAAGACAACGGGGGGACTGTACCCAGCTCCTTTAAAAGTAAGCACATTTTTCCGTATTAGCGTTTTAAAACTTTGAACGTACGGGAAAGAATTAACAGCCAGTTTATTTATGATATTTGTCAGAATTTGTAAAATTTTTAGGCTTGAAGGAGTATTGCAATTGAAACAGTGGTGATATACGTAATTCTTAGCTGTTTGGTCATTAACATGAGGTAGAAACTAACAATTTAAATACAGACATGATGGCGTAAAGGGGTATGTTAACATATTTTCTTGAACATTATCAGACTTGATTTCATTGCTTTCCACATTTTAGAAACTTATAATTTACGTATTTTGACTTTGTCCGGAATCATGTGTGGTGTCGGAAAACTTTGTTTAATAGTAAAATCACTGATTTTTGTACAGAGCTGCACATACAGTGCCAGAAATGTGATGCAATGTTACAGCTGGACATACAGTACATCATCAGTAAGTAATTATGATGTTAAGCTTTACAATCATCTACTACGAATACGGGATATATGACATTCGTAACTACGAGTGGTATCTTCGTGTGCACTTTTATAGATATGAGAGATTCAGAGGCATCAACATACTGCGTAAAATGTTTTTTTAAAATTATATGTAAACATAATAAATACAGGCACACGTAAGAATCGCAGATTGTTGGCATAGCATGCACAGTGTGGCATACAGCAGCGGTGGAAATGCAGTTGCATCTGGCAACACTCTCGTGACTTGCTCAGCCTCAATTGTTATGGACACCATCTTGGTACTGCAATCTACATGATAACAAATGCGGCCAGTGAGTGCCATGCGTCGCTTACGCGCATCGTGTTTTTATTGTGTATGTTATACTGCATGAAGTTAAGAAGTCACGTTTACGAAACTTAACTTGCTAGAGTTGTTTCATGAACACATTAGGTTTGTCCGATGACGGCAACATTTGCAAGCAAACTTCATTTGGATCACTGGTTGAATGCCTCAAGTTGAAATTTTAGACTACACAACATAACCTGTGTAAGTTCATAAACTTTGTGTGTCTTTTTTTTATACTTGCAATTAATTTTTTATTTTTTATTTTTTAACCATAAACTTTTGTTTTGGCAAAATTTATGTAAGAATGGATAGATTAACTACTCTGTTGGGATCGTATTCTAATAATTATAATTATTTTTGCTTTGAATACTTCACAAACTGTTGTCAGCGTGGGTAATATGCAACAGCTGCTCCTCTTTTGTTTGTTCAATTATAAGACTTCTTATTGGTGGAGTGTTATTCGTTTCAACCAATCACAAGTGAGTTAGCGGTGCTGCTCGTCTTAGTTGCCACCTTTCAGGGTGGCTATTTTTGTTTTATTTATCTTAAGTTTTGGCATTCTTTATCGAGTGAAAATGGTGACATCAAATACTAATGACGATTATGGGATAAATAAATTTTTTAATACTACGCCTAATATTTTTTGCAGTCTGCTTTATAATATCAGAGATACTGACCAAGGTAAACAAGTACTCATCCCATGTATGATGTCAGTAACCTAAAAAATTACTTATGTGAACATTTGGTTATTACGATAATTTTTTGTATTGTTATGAACTCTCGTGGTAACAAGATTCCAGTGTATTTTGATGCAAAGAAGGCTTAGGCTGCTAGGTCAACAAATCAAATAAGCAGACGTAGGGTTGAGGTACTCGCAGGCTCTGACACATGTAAATGACAAACGCGTATTTTTGTGCAAGTAAGTCTGCAATCTATAAATGAAATAATATTCAGGTGCTCAAAAATGTTTCACAAAATTTTAACTCGGGTTAATTTGCTCACCAACAAAACTATATATATTTAAGTCTTTTGATAGTCACAAAAATTTTTCTCTCCACCGTCAAATACAGTTGGGTATAAGCCTTCCTCACACCTGCTAAATAAATTTCTCCCATGAATATAAATAGAATGGAGATTAATCCTGAAAGGATATTGCTACGATGGATTGCCAAACTTTCTATATTTGCACATACTGTGAGGCAGTCCACCTACCACTTAGGCCTTAATTATTTCCTTTATTATTGCAGTTATTGTGTTTATTTTATTTTGTGTGATTTATTGAAATTGTTGTGATTCAGTATTTGGTTTATTATCTTTACCTGTATCAGTATTGAAATTATTCTATTTTACATTTAACTTAGTTTGTTTAAGTTGTTGATGCCTTGTTTTTTAATTCTAATTTAAGATCATCATTTACAGCAGTTTTGGTTTGAACAGTACGTAATTGTACTTTAATTCAGGCTGGGTGTATTGTTCACCAGTTGAGTATAACAGCACAGGTGTGCTTACCCAGTTCCTGGAAGAGCTAAATTTAGATTGTAACAGTTTTTCTACTACTAGCAAGCGTCACTGGGGTCGGCCATTACTTTGTGCTCGGGCTCGAAGGGAGATGGTTGTGCGGGGCAAAGCATCTGGCGAGTATGGTAGAGGTGGTAGAACAGCCATGAGAACTTGTTTGAAGTCATTTTCTTTCTCCCTCCTCCTCCCCTTTTTTTCTTTTAGCTGAGCCTACGGCCGGTGTTAGCAGGATGGTGGAAGACGACAAAAGTGTTGTTGTGAGACTAAAACTATGTGGATTTGAGTTTTTGGCAACATTCGTAATGGGTCAGAGCTGTTCTTTCCTGGGAGTGTCAGTTATTAATTTTAGCAATACTGTATATAAGTTAAGGCGGCCGCCTACCCTACTCTTCAAATGCATTGCAGTGTGTCCGTAAACAGGTTTTTTCTACGAAAATATGACACTTGTCCCCGTTGTGCCAATGTACGAAAAGAAAACAAACTTCAAACAAGGTCGGAACCTCTTTGTTAAAATGCCACACTCATTAAAACCCGGTTTCTAATCCCTCCAACATGGCTAAAATCGGCCTTTTCAGACTGCCTTACTTCAAAATTTCCTAACCGGATGTATGTGAAACTCAGATTGTGACCTGCACTGAACTTAGTTGCAGACTTTCCACCAATAAAATGATAAGGTCATTGCTTAATGTCCCATAGTAAAAACAGTTGGGCGGGAAGCTTGCACGCTAGTTTAGCGCTTGGCTCGTTGAGGCGACATGGCATTTGATGAGCGCTTCAAGGTCGACCTTACTGCTGAATCACTTTTGAGTCTCTATTGCGCGGGTAGGCAGCACACTTAACATCATGTGCTAACCATACTGTTGGTTTCGGTATGTAAAAATGGAATTTAGTGTTTAAAATAAAACCAGTCACGACAATATGGCGTGTCGAGTCATTTAGTTGCAAATACTGCGGAATATCAACCAACCACTTCAGATCACTATTAGCCACCAGTCAGCAAGTTGGATATGTTAAGCCAACGCGTCATATCTAAATGATGCTGTGACAATGATTTAGGTTAAGTGGCGACCCGTCGCAATACTAGTCTTCATAGTTGAAAGAACCGAAATGGCTACTTTCTTTATGGATGCAACTTGTGGAAACATCGCCATCACTTCGCCACATGTCATCGTCTTCAGTTAAATCCAGCAAATTGGAAATTCCAGTCTTATCAAAGTTGTAACAATGAGTTCGATGCTACACACTGTAAATGACCCGTGTATTGTATTTAAAGCAGTTTCAGTTAATTAGCAAAGTGTATAATTATGTGATTACTAAGGTTGTGTGAATATTTGAAATATCGAATTCGAATATTGCATTATTCATTTAGATTTCGATAATGATTTTGATATTTGAAAGCTTATCGAAAACGAAAATTATCGTTAAGAATGAATATTCTATGTCTTTAAAATGTTCATTTAAGTGAGTCCTTACTAAAATCCCGGTCAACACAGATATCCCGTTTTTGCAAATTACAGTTAATACAATCACAAATTTTACCGTGAAATTTAATCAATAATCGAAACTACGGTATTATCATACTCCGGATCCCGCAAACTTAAGCAATCGAAGTTACAGGAAAACTCTTTTAAATGTTTTTCAGGGAGCTATATGCAAAAAAATTTCTTAGAGGGGAAGAGGTTTTAAAAAAATCAGTGTAGATATTGTAGCTCTCAACCAATAAACATTTCTTTTAAAAAGAAAATAACCTTTGGATTGTCTTCAATTTCCAATATTATCTTCCAGTTTTTCTTCAAAACTTAATGCTCTCCACTTTATTGGCACTCCAATACTTGTAGAAGCCATCTTGCCCGACAGTAAAATTTTCGCCGTTTATATCCAGAGATATTATTTTAATGCACACTAAATTCAATATATATGCGAAAATAACGTGCTTCCTAACACTTCTACTGCTTTTCAATAACATCAACTCAACTGCCGATCAGTGTGATTAGTGATTACTATATATGTAGTTGTTCAAGCCGGACAAAACTGTAAATCGAAATGCACACTGCCATCATGATCTGAAAACAAATTCTGGAATTATTTTTCAACTTAATGTTTGAGGCATGCTGTTATAGTGTAATTTTCTTAATTTTTTTTTAACAATATAAGAACGTGGTTTATGAAGGTGCTTAATTGGTAGTATGTTCCGGCAGATCCTCGAAGTGATACGAACTGGAATCGAGAAAGGTCCCCAAGCAGGTTTTGAAGCAGAGAGCCGAGCGTTCGGGGAACTGGCCATGACTCCAGAGAGCAAGGGCCTCATGACTTTGTTCAAAGGACAAACAGAATGCAAGAAGAATCGCTTTGGCGAACCCAAATCGCTCATCAAGTAAGTGTGATCTGTATGCAGTTCTTGTCTGCTTACATTTCTTCCTTGTAAACTTACAAACTTTGATGACCATCTAGTTGGAACACTGTGTGTCTTAATCAGCTTTGTCTTAAAGTCATGAGCCCCTATTTCTTTGTTGTCAAGAAAATAAATTTTTTTTCCCAAGCTGATGACGTAAAATTTCTCTGTACCTTTGTTGCAAATTTGTAGTGAATTTTTTGTGATAAACTGTTTAAAGATTTTACAATAAAAACAAAGAGTTGTGCACAAGTACTCACAGGATGGTACTTGCAGATAGAAACACACACACATAGGACGAACACATTTCTCCGCGGACGCGCTGTCACAACATTTCGCAGACTACATCTGCTTCATCAGGTGAGTGGAGCAGATGTAGTCTGCGAAACATTGTGACCGCGCGTCCGCGGAGAAATGTGTTCGTCCTATGTGTGTGTGTTTCTATCTGTAAGCACTATCCTGTGAGTACTTGTGCACAACTCTTTCTGTTTTTATTGTAATTAGTAGCCTAGCGGCCTTTCCCGCCATTGTCCTATTATGTTTAAAGATTTTAGATACTTCACCAATTACAAGGAAGATTCATTATTTAACTAATTAGCTACCATCATGCTGTATTTTGTCTCACAAAGTCATAGTACATAGTTAAAACCAGGTATAGCAAAGTTACGGAGTGATTTTGTGATATAAGCTCCTGTTTGTGTTTTAAAAAAAATTGTTGTTGTCAATAATGTGGAAACTTAGCCCCAAGCCTTTAAAAACACTGTAAGTTATCGCATTAGATTCACACCAATTTTGAACCATTTGTATCTTGTGCAAGTGCAAGTTAGGCTGTAACTCGTATTTGAATCCTGCCTCATAGTTAATAAAAATAGTTTGAACATGAGACAGTAAAATTGAAACAATACAGTGGAACACCATCCATACTTAATTCTGTTATCCTAATCATCTGTTGTCCGTTTGTAATCTGAGATGCTGTAAAAGTGTTTATCGGAATTTATTTGGCTGTTAATGGGATTGGAAAATACGTAATATATTTCAAGCTTGTTAACACCAGAGTGTTGCGTAGACATTAAGGGTACCTATTTTTCACAATGTTTTAAATGGCGGAATTTTAGCATAACTTACCATCTTTCATTGAAATCACAATATTCATATTTTCTTTGCAGAATTGCAAACGAAATAGGGAAGTTTCTCAAGTGTTGAAGTAGACGTGGCATGTGTCTAGGTTAAGTAGTGCCGGCTTAAATATTCTTGTATTTTTTGCTGCTCCGTTATTTATATATACATTATTCGTATGAAGCTGTGATATTTACATGCAGTACTATAGATGGTAATACAGCAGTAAGGTTTAAAAATAAAGCATTTACTTCTCTAATAAAGTTGTGACGTGTAATATGCAAGAACTGATGTTTCGATGAATGACACACTAACAAATTTTTTAAAGCATTTTGTAAAAAACAAGAAATGACATAAATAATCCAGTGTAAATTATATCTGTGTTAAAGAAACAAAGAAAATTTAGGATTTATTGGGAATGCAACATTGCTTTTATGACAATATTATCTGATACTATAGAAAATTTAAAAATGTGAAAGTAAAAGAAGGTACTGTATTTACCACCGTAAAAGACGACCCCGTACGTAAGACGAGTTATGGTTTTTAAGGTACAAAATTATGAAAAAAAGTCAATTGTTCCTTTTGAAATTCCCGGCTGAAAAATATTTTTTTTCCATTTGCCAGAAACATAGATGTTTATTTTAAATATTTTTAATGCATTTATTACCAGTATATGTATAAACATCATAGGGGACACATAAACCAATAACATTAGCTACTACTGCCCTCCGGGCACCCAAGAGCTAAGGAAATGCACTGTGGCAGTAACAAGTGGCCGTCAACATTATCAGTTGCTGGTAGCTATGCACTACTTGGCAATGTAGGAGTTAGGACTGCCGCGCACTACGTGGCAACACCAGGCTGCAGCAGCTGCTTGCAAGGTCATTACATTCCTGCTCACGGCTGTCGCCTGCCAGCCAAGCACTAGACACGTGACTGTGTGGTACCATACCTAGATCCTAGTTTTCTCTACCAGAGAGTTGCGTGTTGGCGATACAAAGGAGCTAGACACATGCTCCAGTTGTATTGATAGCCAAGCAATGCACACTTCGCTGTGAGGCGAAAGTAGCCTACAGTATGTCTAAAATATAATGCTCATAAAAATTTTGTACCATAAATTTGATCAAAAAATGGGGCATTAGTTTTGATTTGTGATGGAAATAAGCAATCCTTGAAACATTATACAACTCCACTGTTTACAGCTTAACTTTAAAAAAAATTTAGGTTACCAAAAATATTCACACCTTCATATAAGACGAGTAGCAATTTTTGAAGGCCAAAAATGTGTAAAATTAGCTGTCTTATACGCCGGCAAATACGGTACAAACTGAAAAGCTACAGTCAAGAGTTATTAAATAGTATGTTTTTTGCTCACAGCAAGAGTACACTAGGGATTTCGCCTGTACTATCAATTGGAAGGTGAAAGCTGCAAAACAAAACAATTACGGAAAAAAAAAAATCTATTTGCTATGTGTACTGGGTCATATTTTTTATTTTATGACAACAGCAATTGTACAGCTGTATTTTCAGAAACTGTAAACAGTCGTAAAATCGAGATTCTACTATACAGTAATTGGTAGTCTTAGCGTCCTAGCAGCCTATTTCCCCCACATTGTACCTGGTAGTTTTATTATCTATTGGCTTTGTAGTTACAGCAACCGTCAGGGTAATGTTCCAGGAAGATTGCTGTCGTGGGGGCTGGTCTGATGGGTGCTGGCATCACCCAGGTGTCGATAGATAAAGGCTACGAGGTGGTTCTCAAAGACATGAGCATAGACGGTATTGCGAGAGGCGTGGAGCAGATACAGACCGGCCTCAATACAGCTGTCAAGAGAAAGAAGCTGAGTGCGTAAGTCAATGTCTTTCATTGTAAATATGTATCAGTTAAAGTGCTAAAGTTTTTGATGTAATTACTAATTACAAGTTTATCAACTATACACAAAATTGAGAATTTGGAATTAATATTTAGGTATTGTCCAAGTATTGATGTATTTTTTTTTTTCCATATAAAATTTTTCTCTAAAGTCTTTGAAAAATGTTAGCTGTTTCATACTGTAGATTAAATCATTCAACGTGTAAACTCTCGTTAAGGGTCTTGGCTGGCGACCTTGGATGCAGCAGCAGGTAGTGCATCGTGGTTGAAGTGTGACTTGTGACGTGTGCTCGGCAGGCTGGAGAGGGACAGGTACTTGGCTAAACTGTACACGACGGTGGACTACACTGGCTTCCAGAACGTGGGTCTGGTGGTGGAGGCAGTGTTTGAAGACATCAACCTGAAACACAAGGTGCTGCAGGAGCTGGAGAGAGTGGTTCCAGAGCATTGTATCATCGCCAGCAACACCAGCGCCCTGCCTATAGCCAAGATAGCCTCAGCCAGCAAGCGGCCTGACAAGGTGCGGCATAGTCTTCTCCTAGGAGGTTGTATGTAGGTCTCTCAAGTGGTGAGTGGGAGAGAAACACAGAGCTGGGGACGTACAAAGACGGGTATTGACAGTGATAGAGAGGTAGGTAGTGAAGCGGTAGAACCCCTACTTAACAAAATGCCTCGTGGCCCGAAAATATTTACTGTAAATCTAACTGCATTTTTTAATCCCTCAAATTAAAAAAAAAGTAAAATCCTTGGGCATGTTTTGTCGGGACTTAAGACAATTAATTGTCTGTTAACAATCAACACTAACATACCGCAGTTATTGTCAGTTGGTAAGCCATGGCTGTGGAAGAAAAAAATTTGGCAAAAACACTTTGAATGAAAATTTACAGTGGAATGCATGTGGAGGATGTGCCTGGTGAGTTAAGCAGTGCTTGCCATCAACATGTGAGAAATGATGACTAACAACATCATGCCTTCTGTTTTTCTGTCTCTTTCCTGCTCTCCCATCAAAATTAAAGAAAAATCCATGAAAATTGTGTAAATTTTTCACAATGAAAACAGATTTAGAAGTTGGAAAGACCACAATGGTAAAATAATATACAAATAAATACTCATGATGGTGGCCATTGCAGTTTATAGTTTGCAACACTGTGCTTGTTCAGCAAACTGTATACTGCTTGCTAAAAATACTGTGTACTCTAATATTTTGTTAGCATTGACTAGACACATTATTTATATTTACAGTAATAAACGTATTGTAAATAGTTTGCATAGTACTGTAATTTCATATTTTTGAGAGATACTCTGGTTTTATCACAGGACGCGACAGAAAATAAAGACATTGGACACCACTGCACTCTATTGGTAATAGAATCAGTCGGTAGAACAAGCTGCACTGTGGCACATTTTGATGGAGACACGAACATTATCTGAGAATTAGTTCCCATGCTGTCCACTGCTGCTCTGTGTGGACTAGGTACCTAGATGCTCGTTCCCTGCCAGCCACCAGTTCATGATGCTCCTAGGTCATGAAGGATCTAGGCGTGCACTTGTATGTAACACAGCTTCACACTGTTCCAGGCTCGATCTTTGCTATAGCAGTGGCCTAGTTTTTACTGAATAGGGCCAATTTCAACCTCGAAAATTAAAAAATATCATCCAAAAGAGTTATTGAAATTGTATTTGAACCTATTTGAAGGGAAAGTACCTGTTGTATTAATTAAATGTTAGTTTGCGTTCTTTATGGCGATACTCACCTACATATAAAGTTACTATTGTGTCAAAATGAGCTGAAAACCTGATAACTCCACATTGAAGTATCACAATCAATACTTGGTCGCAGCAGGAACATCCTGCAGTCAGTCAACAGGTATCGTTGATGTAGGGGAATGTACTCGGAATGTTGAAGTTTATTCAGTTGTTTGGCTTGTGTGCAGGTGATAGGCATGCACTACTTCTCTCCCGTGGACAAGATGCAGCTGCTGGAGATCATCACTACGGACAAGACGTCCCAGGAGACTGCGGCAGCAGCCGTAGCCGTGGGTCTCAAGCAGGGCAAGGTCGTCATCACCGTGGGCGACGGCCCTGGCTTCTACACCACGCGCATACTTGCTGCTATGCAGTCCGAGGCTCTCAGGTTATTGCAGGTGAGGCATGTTAACTTAGGTCCGTATTGTGCCTATTGGTGACATTTAATTTTGTATATACGCCATGGATTTTTGTGTGCAGTGAAGTTAGGGCTGAGTAGTTGGTACCAGTGAAAAATGGACACTTGAGGAGAATAGTTGTGTGCGCAAGGCCTTGTCAAGTTAAACAAATACCAGTGGATCAGATTGCGCAATGTCGGATAACTCCAGTAAGGAACAGCGTACTGTTTCTCCAGTGTTTCCTGCGACTGTAAGGTACGTAGATGTGAAGAGGTATTCAAGAGAAAAAATTCCGTCATGTAGATAGGAAACATGGTCACTGGTTTTCCTTAGGATATTTTAATTCCCTTCTCTTCCCCTCCCCTCTCCTTTACAAACCACTACACCTCATTTGTCCACCTTCCTCATACCCCATATAACCCTTTCCTGTCAATAGGTCAAATTTCTTTTGCCCTTTTACTCACTTCTTCTCACATTACTGTTTCTTCAGCCAACTTCATTTGACTATCATCAAGACAATCTGTTCAAGTGTATAGGTACAATAATTGTTCCTGGGTACATCTGTGTTTCTGTGTTACCAGTATTTGAGTCTTGGTTACATTTTTTGAAAATTCATGGACTTCAAAATTTTTTTACCAAAATACTTTCTAAGACTCTTCATGTTCATTTCTGCAAAAAAGAAAACTGGTATCTAAAAGTTTTATTGAAATGGAAGTGGTTAAATTAATTGAATATTTGAGTGTTTATCAAATGTTTATTTAACCATTCCAGCAATAAAACTGTATTTCACTTATCACTCGCCTACTTAATCCTTAAACACACACACTAATATGTACTTTGAAGGAAAGGAATTTATATAATGTGTTATTGTCACTATTTATAAATTTTGTGTCCAAACTGAATTTTTACTTCCATTTTCTGATATTACAAGAAATATGGCAATAATATTTTTTAAGGTTAAAATTACACAATATTATTTCCATTTCAGAAAATTTTAAATGTTATGAAAATAGTCATACCTGAAGCCTATAAGCACACATCTCAAGTGGAAAAGTGACAACTTACTTGATTGTGTTGATAAAAACTTGTATTTTAATGTTCTTTGTAGGAAGGGGTAAATCCGAAGGATCTGGACAAATTGTCAAAGACTTTTGGGTTCCCTGTTGGTGCTGCCACTCTGCTGGACGAAGTAGGTATCGACGTGGCTGCTCACATCGGAGCTGACCTGGCTGTCGCTTTTGGTGCTCGCTTCGGGGGCGGCAACAACCAGATATTGAAGGACTTTGTACAACAAGGATTTCTGGGTACGTCATGTGTTCGTAGTTAAGTTGACTGTGATTTAGTTTTGGCCAAATTTCTGTGAGAACTGGTGGAAGCGTAATGCCAGATCTTGCGATTTTACTGCAAAGCATTTCATTATGTTTACATTAGGGCCAATATACCAAGATTTTGTATTTTTACAAGGGTTTAAATGAGGAATGTGCCTGCTTGTAGCTGTTCCTTGTACAATAAGGTCTGGGAATATGTGGGCTCTAAGACAGCCTCTTGTTCATGGGCTCAATGTTTTATGGCCAGATAGCAAACACAGAAGTGAGATACTTATATAATGACAACCATGAAGACAAGTAGAATTGTTCTTGAGTAGTTAAACCTGTGTTTATTGACACACTTCACAATTGTACGTACCTATCCTTTCAATGTAGCTGATGTGGCTTAATGTGAGTTTCATGTAAGCATGCGGTGAAACTGTCTCTAAAAGTTTCTTGCTTAATAAGACAAATTATTTTGTACCTGTGTACATTGTAATTAAACTTTTTTTAGAAATTTTCGTGGTTATTAAGCATTATTTGTCTCTCTGAGTTATGGTAAGTGGGCTTTACGTCTTGTCGACAGCGAGGTCATTAGAGACTGTTTATTTGTATCTGTTCTTTAAGAAATGTTTTAACTGGGTCAAACTGTAGCTTCAGTTAATTATACACTTCCACTTGAATTCTGCAGGTACTTGGCATAGTTACAAGAACATTTTTAATTTAGGCAGCAAAAAATTTTAGTAAGTTGGCTGCTACATTTTATTAAACAAAACAAAAAGTTCTTATCAAAAGGCATTAAAAATTCATATGTGAATCCTCACTGTTAGCATTAATCCTTGTATCATTACAAAGACATTGTTGCAACAGAAAATATCCACAGTAAAAGTAATTAATCAACAAAAAACAAATACAGTACATAGTTTACTGATCACACTATAACTTAAAATTTCATCTCTTAAAAAATTTACTCGGTTGTCAAGAAGTCACTTTTTATTTTCTGCAACACAAATAAGCGTATAACATAGGCCTAAAGTAAACATAGATCAATAATTTAAACAGGTAACAATTTTGTAAAGTTTCTCAGTTCTAGGAAACGACTTCCTAAATTTATCAATTTGCATTCTGTCTTAGTTAAAGTGTTTTTTTATTAAATAAATATTTTATTTAATAAACAAATGTTTACTGGGACATGTGACCTTGAAGCATGTAACAAAAAACTGCATATAAAAGGCACAGTAACTGGAGCTCTTGCCCCCATCGAGACAATCCGGATTCAATTACTGGCAACGTTGGTGCCTGGATTTTCACATTGGGAATCGTACTGGACGATGCCGCTGGTCGGCGGGTTTTCTCTGGGATTTCCTGTTTTCCGCACCTCTTCATTCCGGTGCTGTTCCATACTCACCACATGTCATTCCTCATCAGCACTAAAGACCTAGATATTTAGTTCTGACCAAAATCTGTTCACTCCACTACAAAATAAAAAGTTGCTCTGGCTGGTGGTGTGTTTAATGTAACTGTTAACCGCCGTATTGTACTGTTCTGTCAGTTTTGTAGAGATTAGAAATTTTGTAGGACACTGTACTTGTGATAACTTTGTAACTAGAGTTTTTTGCAACCAATGCATTTATTTGCAGGCCGCAAGTCTGGCAAAGGCTGCTACGTATATGAGAAAGGAACTAAGAACAGAGATGTCAACGATGCTGTTCTTGACGTTATGAAGAAATATTCCTTAGAACCGAAAGGTTTCCAAGAGACTGAAGACATGCAGCTACGCATGGTCTCTCGTTTTGTTAATGAGGCAGTTTTGTGCCTTCAGGAAGGAATCTTGGCCAATCCTGTAAGTCAGCCGTCGTACCTACATGAAGTACAGTATGTTTTCTGCATGCAGTGAAACCTTTTGAAGATTGTCTCGTTTTGAATAATAATCAAAACATAAATTTCTTGTGGTCTCGAGCATTAAAAGTGGGTACTTACGCAGGCCGCAATGCACGCAGAGCTTCAGCCATTACATGTTAGTTAAAAAACTGCTCAGCATGTTTAAGTTATGTCTAGTTAGGAATAGCATTTAAAGAACGCTAGACACATGTATACCCATTCCAGTCTCTCCATGTATCTGTAAAGTTTATTTTCACGTTGCTGAAAGTAGAAAAAATAGGTGTTTTGCATATTTTTTTTAATGAAAATCTTGGCACAGAATTTTTTAAAAGCTATTAGTGTGTACAATACAGCTTTATCTTTAGTGGTATTGGTCAAAATTATACTGTTGCCACTGAATGTCTGATAGAGGGTAGTTGTCTGCGAGAAGACTACACTCAAGTTTGTCACTTGCTCCTAGAGGCTATGTAGGGTGAGTCGTGATGCTCATACTGTCTCGTTCTTATTGCTTCTGTACTTTGTAGGCCTCAGAAATGCAAAGTACTCCCACCTAGTTGGTCATCTTAACTTTTGAGTGTGATTCGATTTGTACGCTGTGTTTATTACCGATATATTTATGTTGACCATAAAAATATGAATTTTCTTAAATGGAAAATACAGTAGAACCCCGATTTAATGAAATGCCACGGGACCCATAAATGTTTACTCTAAATTGATGTCTTGTTAAATCAGACTTCATATTCCCCCCCCCCCCCAAATCCCTTTCTTTTTTCCCTGAAAAAAAGTTAATTTCTCAGGCATGTTTCGTCGGAATTTAAGGTAATTTAAAAAATGTTGGCTCAAAACAACAACAAAACACATTTACCATCAACAGGTAAGCCGCAGCCGTGAAAAAATAAAAAATTGGCAACAAAACTTCTGGAGGAACGCTCGACGAACTTGTACTGCTGTATGATGTTGTTGTTTGCTTACAGAATTTTTTTAAATAACCTTAAGTTTCCGAGTAAACATGCCCGGGGATTTAAGCTGATTCTTTAATCTTCCTTTTAATTCTGTCTTTTTCCTGACTTATTGGTTTAGCTGAGTCCCAGAGAATTTTGTGACGATTTCCCCATGCATGTTTGGCAATTCTAGATTTCTGGAGCATTGAACTAAAAAATATGTGGTTGCCTTTATTTAAAAAAAGAAACAGTATTACAGAAAATAAATAAATAAATAAAACAAATAAACAGATTTATGTTTAACTGTCTCGGCAGAAAACCAGCCAACATCATTACAAGGTGCTCAGCCAATCAGGAAAGTACTTGCCTCTCATTTGCCAAGAGCCCAGCCAATCACAAATGCTTGGCCACCATTGGCCGAGCAGCTTAGATACCCTCCAGGCTATATAAGCTCCAGTTTTCTAGCGAGCTTCATTCGCATCTAGGTGTTCTGACGAGCTGTGTCTCAGTCTGAAGACGAGGATAGATTGCAATCCCTGAAACGTTGCATTTTTTCGTTGGTTTTACTTGTGTTGTCTATTGTCTTTTGTCTATTTCCATCTTGTTTCACATTGGGAATCTGGTTCTATATTTGTGTCTGTCTTCTGTGCCTGGGTGTTGTTACGATATTCGACTTAATTCAAGTTCCAGAATTCTTTGTTGTCTATAGTAACAATAATTATAAAAAAAACCCCCCTCTGGGATTGCTTTTTTTCTCTATTTTTATGTGTGTTTATATATATATATATATATATATATATATATATATATATATATATATATATATATATATATGTATATATATATATTTATTTATTTTTTCTTGTTTGTTTTTCGTTATTAGTCATCCGACACATGTTTGAACAGCAAAAACATGAGCAATGGCATACGTCCACAAACCAATAAATTCTAATATGATTGTAGCTGGAAGGGGACGTTGGTGCTGTTTTTGGCTTGGGATTCCCACCCTTTACGGGCGGTCCATTCCGGTGGGTTGATGTGTACGGAGCACGCCGCCTCGTCGAAAAGATGGAGGCATACCAAGGTGCATACGGCGAGCCATTCAAGCCCTGCGAGCTGCTACAGAGTCATGCCAGTGACTCGACCAAGAAGTTTTACCCCAAGTAACGTACGTGGTGTGTGACCGATAAACATTGATTGTGAGGAGTCCGGTACATTTGGCAGGTTTCGAGAGTTTCATAAATATATTTATATTTTTTAATGCATTTCATTCCTTTCGTATGTGTCATCCTCAGAGCAAAGACTGTATTTTTTTATCCCATGTGAGCTCTTGCACATGTGTGTATTGAACTGTTGTTGAAACATTTTGTACATAACTGAATAAATCTTTCTTTTATTAATTGATACCTGTGAGCAAGTGTACCTTCATTATAAACTCAAATCCTGTAAACAGAAAGTTTTTCATACGTACAGTAACACTGCTTTTACAAGCATATAGTACTTTTTTGCTGCCAACTTTTTGAGATTTTGAGCATGAGTTATGTTGTAGCGTAAAAGGGTGGGGGCAAAATTTTTACTGGTAATTATTAACAAGCTTACCGTATGTTTGTGACCAGTTAAAAAACAGAATCTTTTAAGAATCTGTAATTTAGGTAAAATGAAAAGTTGCAACTGTTGGACAAAATGTTAGTTAAGGGTGCTGAATACACACAAACATTCATTACTACAAATTTATACGAAACACCTATTAAATGAAGTGTTAGTTTCCTGTAAATTGCTTTAAGGTTTCACAGGTAAAGTGTATGAAAAATATTTTTATTTTTAGAAGTATATGTAGAAGGCTGGGGCAGCTAGGTTAACCAATTACGTAAATAAATAGACAGAAGGTTAAGGTGGCCACAAGTTGTATATCTTGATAGTAACATACACATAAAGAAGGATAAACACATTTGGTTGCTTGAGTGCACGGTTGCAAGACGTTTTGTTGAAGTACACTAGACCCCCGATTTTACTAATACTCACGGTTCCTCTCATCACATTCGTAAAATCGCTACCTTTGTAAATTCAATAGCGGCTTATTTTTGCCCCCCCCCCCCCTACCTTAACAGAAAATTTTAAAATTGCATTTTTTTCTGCAAAGTGTCTCTAGGCCCCGACTTCCGTAGCGTTTTGCGGGAAATTAATTAACGTAATAATCTAAACATAAATTGGTATCAATAGCCAGACGTCACACTGTTGAGCGGTAGATATGACCGACCCGTGTCCCCAAAAAATGAGAAAATAGAGATTCCGAGTGTCTTCTCTCGAGCGAATAGCCCGACTCCCGTAGCATTTAACGGAAAAATAACGCAAGTGATAGTTGAAATATAAATTTATATCAATAGGCAGACGTCTTATGATCAAAAGAACACCGCTAAATAATACATATGATCGACCTTTGTCCTAAAAAAAAAAGAGAACATCGAGCTGTGGAGTGCCTTCTCACGTGCAAATAGAAACTGATTTGCTTAGCGTTTAATGGGGAAAAAAGTAGGCATTCCTTACTAAAAAAATGCCCTTGTAAATTATTCACCAAAGAAAGAATGAATAAGCGGATGTATTTATTCATTGCTCAGTTTTATATAACTTAACATAAAAACATTCCCTCGACGTTGTTGATGAATTGTACGAGAACGTAGATACTAGTAGCGTGCAGAGTGGAGAGATAGCGCAACTGTACGAACGTTCACAAGATGGCAGATAGCTGC
The DNA here is from genome assembly GCA_003012365.1 of Medauroidea extradentata. Classification (NCBI taxonomy): domain Eukaryota; kingdom Metazoa; phylum Arthropoda; class Insecta; order Phasmatodea; family Phasmatidae; genus Medauroidea; species Medauroidea extradentata. Next base: position 22,762 of record PNEQ01050065.1, read on the forward strand.
ACCGTAGCATATACCGACGTTGGTCCAAAAAGGCCATTTTGTGACGTTCTTACCTAAAATCGTCGAGAATTACGTGTATAAGTGATTGAAAATAATCTCTTTCACAGTCAGTATATGCGGTAAAAATAAATTAGGAGTTCCGGGATTACGTAATACACGAACGTCTATTTATTTTCCAAGTTCGTCATACCCGGAGACAAATGTTTCTACACTTGGTAAATAGGTAGCGCTATTATCGTGCTCACTTGTGAAACGCACATTTTACGACACGCAGTAACGGATTGTTTAAGCAAATTATGCGCTCAGTTAATTGTTTTTAAGTACGTATGGTGTTAATGCAATAAAGAAAAATATCACGCTATTATTTATAGGGTGTGTGTAAAATAGTAAACTCATTCGGCGCGAGACGAGAGAGCTATAAGACGTCGCGAAACAGCCTAGAATGAGGCTGTACTATAGTTAAATGAGCATATGCGCATGCGCTGGAACTTTGCGTCTATAGTACGACCTCAATATAGATCCTAATACGTCGTAGTTGGAGACAGGCCGGCCGGCTTGGCACAGACGGCGCCGTCTCCGCCGCGCGGTTTTCAAACTGTTACTGCCACATGTTTTAACGGATTTTCGCTATGTTTCTTTTATTTTTAATATTGTGACTTACCAAGTAATAACTGTAACTCTACAATTCATATTTTAATGCCGTGAATTAAATACAGTATGTTTTATTCATTGTCAACGTAATTCCTTACCTTTTTTTTTGTCATATAATTTTGTTATTTTTTGAGAGTTCCTGAGATTGTATTCGTAGGATCGCTACCTTCGTTAAATCCAGGGTTCGTAAAATCTGGGGTCTAGTGTATGTAGTTAAGGTAGTATTTGGTGATTTTAAATTGCAGTACGTATTTCATTTCTGTGATTTTAATCAATACAATAAATTTGTGACTTTAACACACACATGTGATGTATAATTTCTAAAAAAAAATTTCATAAAAGGGAGGGAGGGGGGAGTTTCTTTCAGTCACTAAAAGTTGATCAGCGTTTAGTATAAATACAAAATTACTAATGCTTTCTTTCCAGCATCCTTAGTGTAGCTGACTGCATTACTGGTAACTGCATATACAGTGTAGGGTATTTGGCCACCAGGACCCCTTCATAATTAGTTTTTTTTTTTCCTTCTCCTTTTAATAATTGGCGTTTAATAAATTTTGTTAGTGAAAATTTGCTTGTTTGTTTCCTGTGGTTGGGAGTAACTATCAGCTGGCCCGTGTATATTACCATCAGATCTCCGAGCTACCAAACCATGTGCTTTGTGGCTACTGAATATGT
>PNEQ01050066.1:0-24089 GCA_003012365.1 Medauroidea extradentata
TGCAGAGACATAGAGTATTGTAAGCAGTAGAGAGGATTATGAATACTGAGACATGCAGGCTCACCCTGGGTGTTGAAGTTGGCTGTGGGGTCGCCGTACTGAGGGCTGAAGGCAGTTTGCAGAGACATAGAGTATTGTAAGCAGTAGAGAGGATTATGAATACTGAGACATGCAGGCTCACCCTGGGTGTTAAAGTTGGCTGTGGGGTCGCCGTACTGAGGGCTGAAGGCAGTCTGCAGAGACATAGAGTTGAAGGCGTTCAACTGTTGGCTGTTGAGTTGCTTGCGCAGTCTCGCCCGCCTGTTGCTGAACCACACTTGTACTCTTGCCTCCGTCAACTTCGTCCTGCAACAATGATTCACCTACCTCAGCATCATTTCCTTAATTAAACTGTCACGTTAACTGATTTTCACTACGTAATCAATGACGCTTTTTTGTAAATTGCGTTTTGTCAGTGTCGAAGTTTACCACCTACTAACTTACAGCCATTTTTTTTTCTCCAGGAGAAATTATTAATACATACACTGTTAAAAACCTTCTGGAAGATAAATTGATAGTTTTTTACCCATACAGAGCATGGGGCACTTACCGTAATTAAGCGTGTAATATAGCAAATGTTTACCATTGTTATTTAACAGGTCTGGCCACATGAATACGTAATTTGGCTTTCCCAAAAATGTAAATAACGCGACTGCTGATGCATGGGAAACATTTTTACCATATATTGTTCAAAACATTCCTATACATCGTTGTGACAAATACACAAATAATTTTTACAGCGTACGAAACCTAAACTTGTATGGTAAATAAAAGTAGGGTTACACCGGAATAAACATTTTATCACGTAACTATAGCTAAAATTTGTGTGAAGTGGAAATATAAACGATATAGGTGTCAAAGTTAACCAACTTAGATTCTTACTTAACAATGATCTAAGCTCCAATAGTTTCTGTTATAGCTTATACGAGCGTGAAAAGAATGGTGTTATACATTTGTCCGCAGGCTTTTGCAGCTTCCTCTTTCCCACTTAATCGAAACAATTTTTACCACGTGCATCATTTACCTCTTCCATATCTCCGTTTAACTTTCATTTGGTACGATTTTGGATCTCTTAAAATTAAACCAGTTAATGTATCGCAGGAGTACATAATATTTTATAGAACAATTATTGAATCAAATGTTGTGTGACTTAATTTTTATAGTACATTTTTATTTCAAAATTTAGTTATAAACCTATACTGAGTAACTTAAGGCAGCTCATGCTTGGCATATTTTAAGTTCAGCTTGCTCCAATTGAAACGTTACAAAATGCGAATTACTTATTACAAAAAAAGGAAATTGAGAACTAGTTGGAACACGTCCTTTCATTAGTCTTATCGTGCCAGGCCGCGCCACCAATACAAACTACTGCCAGCGCGTGTGTCGGATACCTGGACTATTAGGAAATTCAGTCCCCAAACTCAAATATTAGAGTACGAGGACAAGTTGTAGTAGTAAACAAATGTGTTGTTTCAGAGAAGTCAATTGGCTTGAGAAAATCTTCAAAATGGTATACGCGTGTGTAATTTTCTAACGAATTATTATTTTTCCAAACGAATTCCTAGCCGGGAATACACAATACGCACATTTGTTTATACTTGCGTATAAGGATTTCTTAAATAACAAAAATAAAAATATTATGTCAGAAAAAAGTAACGAAATAGTATAGATGTTGCGTGCATTTCTATATATATATATATATATATATATACAGTAAAACATATACTAGGTACAATATTAGCTACAATATATAGTGATTTAAAAACAGTATCACCACGAGCATGATCTTGGGAGGGAGCGCGGCAGTAAGGTCGATTATATTTCATTTAACTCTTGCCTCTTCGCCTCTACGCCCATGATACTCAACATCACTGTTCTCTTCCCACCAAATACAATAAAGTGCAATAATGTGTGTAGGAATATTTTCCATAGAAGTACATAAGGGGGACTAGGTTCACAACTCCGTCTGCGTCGATATGTTTTGCGCATAGGATACATAAAAGCAAAGTAGCGGTAATGTATGTATTATATAAGCGTACGGCTAGTTCAACACATAACACTATTATTTTACATATATTACAGTTAGGAAGAACATTGGTTCAAATATTGATCTCGAGTCTGTAAATCAACTCGACAGCTGACGCTGCACAGATGAAATCCTCAAGATTGCGTGTATACGCCCCATGTGTATATTCTTGAACTATAGTATGTTCAGTATGGTTTGTCACAGCGTTACAATCTCGCTATACAGAATGCGACTGTCTCCACTCATGTATAGAGTTTCTCTGCAATCACTCCATGGAATGTTGCGATCCTGTCGAGTGTTGCCCATTTATTTCGAGGTAAATCAGACCTCTGTGACATTCGGCTGGGATTATATCTAGGGGCTTACGTTAAGTCCACATGTCCATATATTTCTGTGTGAGCTCATAGTTTTAAGTTAGAAGTTTGTAATCTTCAACAGGTGGGGGTTTCTATCTTTAGCACATGTCTTAAGAAGTCAGAAACATCTTGTTGATAAGTGAAGAGGTGGTTCTTATGTCTCTTCTCGTACTCTTGTATAAGGGCTCTCTGTCGACGTAGATAAGAGGCAATAAGGGTGAAAATAGCACACGCTCCTAGGGTACACGGCGTAGTATTTAGCGTCACTCGCCTATAACTTGTACAGGATTTTACCGAACAACGACAAAATTCGGCAGGTGATTCCTTGTTGAAAAAATTCAGACAACTCTTTGTGCTTAAACTTAATATGTACGAAAAAAATAAACATTTGAAGAAGAAATTCTAAAACTTTTTTTTTTAATCTCGGAAATTAAATGACTAGGAGTAGCCTACATAACTCTGAACATCATTCTGTGTTGTTGGCCTCTATAAATCCACAGCAAATTCTGGGAAATACATTCCACTCATATGAAAATAACAGAGGTGGTCACAATTTACCTACATACAAGTTTTGTAGTGTCAGGAAATCAGAATATTTCATGAAGGTTTATTGAGCTATATGACTTATGTAACAAAAATTATGCTTTCACAGAACAATCTACAACCTCTCTTTTTCGTTCAAAATACAATTAAAGATTCGCAATGACGTCACAGAGCTTTGAACATAGGTAATAACTGCTTAGCGTGTATTCCGCTCTTCTCAGCGCACTGGCGACGGTAGATATACACCGTAAACAACGAGCACCAGACGTTAATTAGCTCGCAATACCATAGTGTGCATTCGCTTGATGCACTGTAACAATGCATTTTAGGCGAAAGCAAATTTCCCACCTTTCCCTCCTTTTCAAAATCCCCAAACCCTTCTTAAGTGAACAACAGGTCTTTCAAACAACAAAAGGTTCTATATGTCTGTTTACACGCAACATCAGTCTAAAGTATACCTAGAAAGGTAGGTTCACATGCGAGGCTATAATCAATTGGAAATTCCTGCAGCTGTTGCATTCCCTCATAAGTACAAATTGCGTTGCAATTTCTTGGCATGCTGTTACTTGGTTCGAGACGCACGGTCTGTAATGAAAACCTTCCAAAAACAAGTTTCACGAAAACTTTATTTTGACAAAAACATCTATTGAATTTTGGAACACTGGCACTATTTTTCATATATACGGAGAAGATACTACCTTCCATATTTTCAGAGACGTAAGTTCACCAATTTGTTTCTTATTCGTGAATTAATTTTCATTTGCTTACAAGCCATGAGTTATATTATCGTCACAGCAACAGTTGTGTGTGTATATTCTTTGTTGAAGCCATGGAGTTCTAATGACGATTCAAACATTGAAGCTAACATTTTCAAGCAAAGTTGATAATACAGAAATTGCATTTTGGGAATTATACAGCAATATAGGAAAGTCATTTTTTTTAAATATTTAAATCTAAAATGTAATTACATTACAAATCACTAGTTATTGCCCACGTCTTCGTTCGCGTGGTTTTCAATATAATGCGATATTGTCTAAGTACCTCGTTCTGCACATTGCACCAACACACAATGAATAAAATGTTTGTCAGAAAACTTCACGAGAGTACGCACAACTCGCCGAAGTTTCATCACAGTCGGTTGAATGGTATAGGAACTCATTCGTTACAAACAAACATTTAGACGTGAATTTTTTATATAGGAACATAGCATACGAATAATTTAGTTTGAGAAACCATCTTATATCGCCATTAAAAAAAAAACCTTTTGAAGGGAACTTTTTGTTCGAAAGACTTTATAAGTTGGTCCATTGAGGACTGATTAATTTAAACTCTGTTTCTATAAGCATGGTAGCACAGCCTTCAGTGGCTCACAGACGAGGAATGTGAAAAGTATTAGTGAGAAGTAAGAGACTGAAACTCCTGTGTCACGTGGTCGTTTTTGTTTAGAAACATCTGCTTAGAAAATCGTCAAGTTCAAACGTCAAATGCCGTGCGAAGTTTGTACCAGCATAACCATACTACAAATCAGTTATTAGTGCTTGCCGGATGTTTTGAATTCACGTCTTAGACGATTGTAAATTTCAACTCAAATTAGTCTGTGTTGGTAATTTCTAAATTCTCGTACCAAGTAATACAGTTTGGCAAATATTTGGTACTGTGTTCTCAAGCAGTAGGAAATTCTGATTTTCGCGGAAAGATTCATGTATCATTGCTTTGATGCCTTGTGTATAAATTTGCAGCTTTGCTTCGCAGTTATTGGCAACAAGACTTTGTGGAGGCATTATTTCTACTTTGCATGTCAGAACACGGTTACTGCAAGACAACATCACACGTCTGTGACTAACTGGTACATTTACAACACATTTACCACGAAGCAGAGCTTCTCGTGCTCGCGTAAGGCACCGAAGCAAAATGCTGCGACAATATTTTCGCATAAATCAGGGGTCCGTGAGTGTTCAAGTGGGAAAAAATCATAAATTGTGTGCGATATTTCTGAGCACAGTTTTCTCTAGTAAAACAATTATAGCTACCATAATTTTCTTAAAGCGGTGCTTCAAAGTCAATGTTTGCATGTTACGCTGCCATGTTAATCGTGAAAATCAATATACTTTCTTTAATAATTCACAGTTCACTACATATCCCATGAAACGCGTAAAGATTCATTCGGAATCCCACAACGTAATTTTTAAACTTTAAAAAATAATAGCAGCAGTACAGGAAATAAGTTGCAAACTCAACAATTTTTCACAATACAAAAATTGCTCAATGGGAGTTTTTTTAAACGTTTTGTTACATTACCCATGACATGTCATTTCACAGTGGATTATTGCACTTAAGGAAGTCGGTTGGTTTCATATTTGCCTGGCAGTATAACATGCAAATGTTGGCTTTGACGCACCGATATAAGAAAACTGAGCTGAAATTGTTTCGTAAGCGGGAACTCTACTAACAAGCATCGTCTACAAGCCTAAGAGTATTTTATAAAAATAAAAAATATAGATTTTATAAATCGTGAGCATTCTTAAGAGTGAGTGTTAGTTACAATCTTGAATTTTTGTATTATGTGGCATAACTTTCCTTCTGGGTAAATTTTTGGAACTTAACCTAACTGCGTAATAGGACACATACCGATAGAATTTGAGACTCCGTAAATATATATTTGACATTACTGTTGTCACAGATCGAATTGCTGTTAGCAAATTCTTATTACTTACTTAAATGCAATTCGATCTGTAACAACGGTAACGGAAAATAAAGGTTTTGGTGTCTAAAATTCTATCAATGTATATTCGAATTTTGCAGTTAAGTTAAAGTACTATAAATTTATTTAGAATAAAAGTTATGACACAAAAAAACAAAAATTCATGATGGTGACTGCCACTCACTCTTAAGAGACAGTTCCAATGTTTCAAGCACATGTATGCAACCTGCATTAACCCCACTTAAACCAAAGCAAATACCCAATCATTATTATAAACAAACGGTTTTAGGCCCTACATATAAAAGAATTATCTTTACATTTTATGAAAGACACAGTTGATCTTATTTGAGCTGAAGTGTAAGGTACGGTTACTACAAATTTCACAAAATGTATTTTACATAACGCACATTATGTAATAGTTTGTCATATTTTACTATACGGAACGTTTCTCAAATAAGAACGGCTATATTTAAAAAAAAGCGAAGTTATTATAATTTTGACACGTGTAGTACTGACTAGATTCAGTTTCTTGGACGTACTCCATTGCAAAATTGAACGACTGTCAAAGAAAACTAAACAAGTGAAAGAAACCATAAAATAAGCAGAGTATGCTTAGTCAGCAAGATACATACACAACATGAAATTCCAAGATGGAATCGGGTTAAATAAAAAACAAGGAACATACAGATAATAAATGAAAATTAATAACAAATAAAATAAAAACCAAATAACATGCGACACTGTTCGTGTCTGATATCTACTGTGTTTGCTGTTTCGTCTCATCGTTGTGTCGCATGTTATTTGGTTTTTATTTTATTTGTTATTAATTTCATTTATTATCTGTTTGTTCCTTGTTTTTTATTTGACCCGATTCCATCTTGGAATTTCATGTTGTGTATGTATCTTGCTGACTAAGCATACTCTGTTTATTTTATGGTTTCTTTTATTTTTTTAGTTTTTCTTTGACAGTCGTTCAATTTTGCAATGGAGTACGTCCGAGAAACTGAATCCAGTCATGCACTCCCATTGCACAGTTCTTTCAAAGATCATACGTGTAGTACTGATATTGTTCTAAAGGCTGTAAAATGATTAATGAGGGTTGCATTGGTGCGCTTGAAGCACTGGAAAAGCCTCCTACCTGTGCGTTAGAAGCTCGGAAGTGTGTGAGACCTAAGGGCGGATTTGTAGCGCGAATCAAATGCCGCATCGCCACAACGATTGAAGCGCTGAGCTAGCATGTGCAGTAACGTTCCTGCCGAGACGTTCTTGCTATGCGACACTAAGCGGTGACCTTATACCTTTACTGGTGGAAAGTCTGCAGCGAAGTTCAGTGCAGGTCTACATCAGAGTTTCACACACATCTAGTAAATACAGTTTTGAGGCCTTGCTCTTTAATTTTACAGTGGTTTCGAAAAAAATGTAACGCAAATTAAAACATATATAAAATATTTATTCTTACAGTTTTAACACTTAAATATCATCAACTGTGTCTGAATTTTTCTGTTTGCAATACACCAAATGGATTTTTTAGATTTATTGCCCCTGAAATATCACATATTTTGTTGCCAAAATAAGCCAAACCGAAGCAAAATATATTGTTGCTAGCAAACGGTACAATATTTATAAAAAAAAAAACCTGACAAAATTGTGTATTGTATGACTGTACACAGTCTCAAATTTTTCAAAGCATTAGGTTAAAAAAATATTTCAGCTTTTTGCAATGGTTTGAAGTAAATAAATGAAAGATCGTGGCCTTAAGTACGACAGTGTGAAGAGAAGTGTTTAGTTTTGATGGATGGCTTAGAAACAGTATTCTTAATGAGCATTGTGTCTTAACATCGCGATTCTGACGATGTCCGAAGTGTGTTTTCTTTTGGTACGTTGGCACAATTGGCACACGTGGAATAGTTTCGTAGAAAACATGTGTTTCCGAACACAAGGCGGCGCTCTTAAGAAGCCATAGTATGCCGTATCCAGTGTAGCGTCGCGTCAGTGTGGCGACATTGCTGCCGGTCGCCGGAAGGGAACGCTCCTGTGTTCTCTGCACGACGTCTACAGTTGGTGAGGGGGGAGGGGGGTACTAAGAGCGGCGGCTAGCAGCGCATATCAGGCGTGGCGGGGGAAATTCGTCTGCAGAGTTTCGTCACCTCTGGCGGAAGAGGAACAATTGCTTTCCACAGCACGGAGCGAAAGCCATCGGTTCCGGTGCGCCTGATCGCCGCTTTGAGACATCCCACCATTCTTAAAAGTCCCCCCCCCCTCCTTCCCGTTTCCTTCCTCGCTTCCCGGCTAGTTTTTTTTTTTTCTCCTCCGTTCTTTTAGACACGATTTTCTCACGAAGTAGGTGAAAATGGCTGCACCCTTCGAAGCCTGAAAGACTGGATGTAAGTATTTTATAGCTTCGGCTGACGTTAAAATCACGGGTCATCAAACATTTACCGATATATGACAAAACGACAATTTCATAATTAATGGTTTCGAATATCCTCGAAGATCAGGAATACATGGCAAGTGGAGAAGAAGAAATATATATTACTGTACAAAGAGTCTGTGAAAGTTTCTTGGAATGGCATTGATTTAAAAAAAAGTAAAAGAGAATTACATTTTGATGTAGGTCTGAGATTACGCAGTTGTGAAAGTCTGTTTAGCAGATCGTGTGAATCTACAGAATAACCAAACTATCGTATATCATTCAGTACGATACCCGGAAATTTTGTGAATTTATTTGGGGACTACTAAGATTTCAAATCTCTGTGAATGTGAGTTACCTACGCTTTTGTGTCGTAGCATATTAAACTTACCTTTGAGGACTCGTGAGGCAAAATATCAAATCTACATGGAAACACTAAAACACTCCCTTTTCAGAAGAAGAACCGGCCTCTAACTGGATCAGCAACAAATAGTTGAGGACAAGGTGCAATGTGTACTCAAGACTGTTGAGTCCATGCAGCAGGGACGCTGGACTCACCAAACTTCCAGGTCTCTTACCATACTCTATGTCCTCCATTGTTCGGCCGCCGTGTTTGATAACTTGCTCTTAGAATACGATAAACGAGGACAAGGTTGGTGTACAGTCCGCATGTTTACCACAAAGGTGATAAGCTAAGCTAGTCTCCATATGACTACCTACACGCCTAGATACTGCTCGGAGTTCAGTTCTTTCTTCTGCGCTAACATCAGCCTACTTGATGACCAGCTAGTCTGACCAGGTAGACTCTGGAAGAGTAATGAACTTTATCTGTACTTAACAAAGTAAATATATATACTGTAGCCTCGGATTGAAATAAAGCTCCTAACTTGGGTTTATATACATTTCAATTATATACAAGCAAAAGCAGTACCTATAATATTTCTAGTTTTTAAAATTATAACATCTATGAAAGCAACAGTGAAGGCAAACATTGAGTTCCAAAATTTAGAAAATGTGATATAATGTCCTTCATTCCTGTGAATTCAACGATATTTCCTCCTAATCTCAAGCATACCTACTCTGTGACATCTGTCAGTATCTGCAACGTGCTGGTAATGCTGTTTAATGCATATTTTATATATTTAATGTGCTGTGTCATCCCTAGCTATGTTGACTACTGTCTGACGTCAGGCATACCTCCTTGTGACACTAATATCAGGGTTACACTACTAATAGACAGAGACGCAGAAATGTCTCATGACTGCCGCGCTACCTTGTCACAGGTACAACTGGCCATTCACTGTAGCAGCAGACAATGAACAAGGAGTTCATCACAGAGTATATACAGGACTGTGCAGTCCACCCGGCTGGTTGTTGAACCCACGACATTTCAGGGCCTCTGCTAATAAACTATTGTGCAGTGGTTCTGGACGTTACAAGTCGTTGCTACCTTGATCAATTATACTTTCATAACGGCGATGAAATGTAATGCAGATTATAACAGCTCGTTAGCAACCAGATCCTAAGAGGTGGATGCTCCTGACGATGTTATGCATCTATTATACTAGATAGATTATTTTTATACTGTTCACTAGATTACACTTAGTTTGAGAGAAGAATACTTGGTGCTGTATGTTTGCAACGGGTTCATTCAAACAAAGGAACCTTTCCTCTCCTTCGCGACCGTATTCGAGATTCATTTTTCTGCGAGATTTTCACAATAATATCCTGCGTAAACACGATTATTCTAAAAATAAAAATTCAAAGCCAGGGAAGGGTTACGTAACTTTTCCGTAGTCACATGAAACCTTATTTCTGCTTAGATAACGCAGATAATATTACCCTCAATATAAGCACGTTTTACAACACGTTGATAAAGTCAACAGAACGGATAAATATTTAGCTACGAATAATTTGTAAAGAGACGTTACATAAAGGCCTTGTTACTGAGTTTTGAAGTGATTTCGAAAAATTTTTTTTATTGCTACCTAATACTCATATCAAAATTTCGCTGCTCAGTTTTGACACGTATATGTTATAATTTGTAGCTGAATTTTTTGTAGAATTATACTGAACGGTTTTTTAGATTTCATTACCCAAAGTACCACGTTTTCGTCGTGAAAATAAGCAAAAATGAAGGAAATTCTTTTTTTGCTGGCGAATGATACATTTTTTTTTAAATGGCGTCGACAGTATTGTGCATCGTATGATTGCACATTGACTCAAATTTTTTTCAAAACTGTTGGTTACAAAATATTTGAGTTATTGGCACCAGTTTGAAAAAAAACTCTGGAACAAGCCCTTAAGGGCGCGGCAAGCGCAATTTTCGTCACCAATTTTTTTAAATTTTTATTTGCACAAGATATTTTTTTTTTCTTATTTTAGACACAAAATGTAACTAAATTTGGCTCTTATTAAATTTCTTTATCTCTCATAGTTTTCGCGTATTGGCTTGTTAAAGTTATATTTTGCATGTTTCCGTTTTAAGGACTACACTAAAACCAACTGATATACCAAGCTCAAAAAAATCACAGTGGATAAAGACACTACAGGCTACAATGTCATGCTCATAAAAATAAAGATTAAAAATTATTTGTATTAAAAATGCTGAAATTGAAAATAAGAAATTTCAAAAATAATTTTTATTCTTTATTTTTTTGAGCGTGACATTGTAGCCTACAATGTCTTTACCCACTGTGATTTTTTTTAGTTTGGTATGTCAGTTGGTTTTAGTGTAGTCCTTAAAACGTAAACATGCAAAATATTAATTTAACAAGCCATTACGCGAAAACGATGAAAGATAAATAAATTTAATAAGAGCCAAATTTAGTTACATTTTGTGTCTAAAATAAGAAAAAAAATCTAATGCAAATAAGAAAAAAAATGGTGATAAAAATTGCGGTTGACCGCGCCCTTAACCGGTGTTCGGTGAGCACCTAGTTCCTTACGAATGTGTAATGCAATGTGCGCTGAATATGTCTATCGCATATGACAGCAACTAAAGACCCGCAGAGGAAAATTCAGAAACTACGACCGCACCACAAAAATGTCTTATTTTATGTAAGCAATAATTTAATATCAGCCGCAAATTTTTGACACAGTTTTTGTTTTGTCGTTGAGTCAACCAATTTACGGCGGGGCAAGTATTTGCATGGAAATTCACCGCACATATTAAATTAGTTTGTATACAACTGGAAACATGTGTTTTGTTGCGTTGACGTTCCGGATTGTTTTCCAGTTTTCATTTGAAGTTCAGTTATTATAAAGAATACGCGTTTTTAACTCAAATTTATGCAACACGCACTCAACTTTGTAAACTTTTCCATTTTACGTTAATACATCACAAAGTATGTACCCAGAGTTTAAAAAAATAAAAAATGTAATACAACAGCGAGCGTAGAGTGTAAATAGATGTTGACAAGGTTCGGTGCTATGTGTATGTGCACCACATGATGCGAACATACAGTATTTCACTTATTAACTTATGTCCTGAAACACAGATGTTGCACGATAGACTACCCGGGCAGTATAAGAGTGATGACAGTTGGTAAACAACCCTCAGACAAGTTGATGACACATTACTAGAGATGGTGGGAGTTTATGACTACCTTGTTTTTGGTAGTGTATTCTTCAGTCTGTGTAGCCAGCGTCATATTCAGTGTATGAGTGGACGACAGTTATGTCTATATAACAAACCATATCACGTACAAAATAAACATTATTAAAACAATTAGCGCTCCCTTGAACGACTCAGTGATAAAACTGCCGCCCAGACATTGCACGTTCTAGACGCCGGCTATGTAGGACACGCCTACCAACCTGACCATGAAGAAAGGCCAACACAGTAACGTGATGCTTGACAAGTTTACACGCCGCAATTTCACCGTTTTACCTTGTAGGGGTGGCTATGTTGCTAAAGACATTGCGTCGCACAAACTTGAATTCACACACCGAGGATAAATTTAAAAAAAAAAAAAGGGGGAAGACCATTTCCATAATATTTCTATTAAAAATTTGTTTGTTAAAAAAATAACTATTGCAGAAACAGAATGCGTGTTCACTTTAGACATTGTATTGCTTTAGTAATTGAAATACAAATTAGGTTTCAAATATCTGAAAACCTGCAAAAGATTTAAATAATACTGAGATGCATGGATATTTAACTGCTGACAAGTCTGAACAAACAAAAAAGTCAGTGTTTGTAGCCGCCTTTCTTTGTTTTTACTGACACAACTTACCTGAAGATGATTAACATGCCAACTGTCGAAGTATGGCGGCCTATTTTTACGCTAATCGTTAATAGTCAGAGTGGAAATTATATAAGAAGCAAGTTTCTGTGATTTAATATGACATGAAAAATTAAACGTTAAGAATTTGACATAACAGTCTTCGTGTTAGTGTTGAAACTCACTGATGGCATTTTAATTTTGCAAACGTCAATTTTCACTCTAAAACATAGTTTGTTATTTGCCACGCGTGTGTACAGGAGTGCTAACAAAGCAGTTATGGTAGAATTGTTTCCCAGACATCCATGGTAGCACTCCTAAACTTTCTTATTAAACAGTCAAATGTATTCTGAAATTACCAGATTTGTATTGTCCAAAGTTGTAAAAGTTAGCATATTCACAATATTTCGTATGTCCCATACTGGGTTCAGGTTAATTATTTCCTAAACATTTGAGGAAGTTGTTTTACAGTGTACATTACGAAACGTATTGATGTCAAGAAACTCAATATCATTTTTTAATTATGTAAATCCATTATTGCTGTACAGATGTGTTTAAACCAAGCCGTGCTCGTATAGTCTGCCAAAAACTTGAAAAAATAAAATTCGAAATTTTAGTTACAGTTACTATCGAGTAGTGCCCAAAAATTTTAGAATCTTTCAATGTTTTAACAGTAGAGAAATAAATGTGTTACCGTTATTTTAATCGGCATTTAAGAAACAAATTCGAGGGTACCAATGCAATGGATATTAATATTTTTTATGAAGACAGCGCTACCAAATTACGTTGTCGATTATAATGCTATAAGTCTGCCTTTTTACTGTCGAAAAAGATTTTGATAAAAAATTAGAACAATTAATTATTCTTACTTGTTTTATTACGATTTCACAAAAACAAAAATTGATGCGTCGTACACATGTGCCAGTCGTTGCGACAACCGCAACTCCTTACAATAGTGTTTTGAGCTCTCGCGTAGTAATTGGCTTTCTCAGATGTAGTTCATAAAATTGTATAATGGAAATCCGTAGAGACATGAACTTTTCGCGAAAAGAAATTTGCCTCACTTTGTGTCAGTGACTTGTGTGAACGTCTGCAGACTTGCTTCACGGTCAGAGATTGGATGTTTTGACATTTGTGTGTCATGGGGTTTTACACGCAAATCACAGACGTGTGGTGTTACAGTAACCTTATTGTGATTGGTACAGTCAAATGAGAAACGTCACAGTTCAAAGGCACGCTGCCAATATATGTGAAGCAGAACTGCAGACGTGCACATAAGGCACTGGAACAAAGTGGGGCAAAATTCTTTTCGCGAAAAGTTCATGTCTCTAGAAATCCGTAGCAGTTGTAGAGCCCAAAGCGCTATTATATAGAAATCCGGAAATTTCGTGATTTAATTTGAAGAAACTTTAGATTTCCAACTTCTACTCATGTGCGTTACTTTTATGATTGGGCCACTGTTTATAAATTCGTCTGTAATAACTCTGAAACAATAGCAAGCCTGTATTGAAACAACCACGGGCTCCCGCGCTTCCTTGTCGGACGTACAACTAGCCAATCAACGAAGCTGTGACCAGTAGACAAAAAGCATAGGACAGAGTGTCCACAGGGCTGTCCAGTCTAGCCGGCAAGGCGTTGAACCCGTGACATTTCCGGATCTCAAAAGGCGCTTATGAAAATTCACAAGGGCAAAATTTCAAGTATTTGGTGTTTGAAATTTTACCCAAGGAAGTTTACCCGTGTTCAAAATTTGGTCAACTACTATAACCTATATTGCATTTAAATAAAAATAATACACATAAAGAATGCAGTGTGCGTTAAGCATTTAGCAAAATATCTATCATGTAGAAAATATGCAGGCTTTTTATGGATTCACGTCTTTATGAAACCTCGAATACCATTGCAGACCGTTATCAAATCCTGGCAATCGACAAAACGTGGTCAAGTGACTGAATTAACCTACACTACTCCAGCGAGTGAATTTTCATAAGCGCCTTAAAATGACCCTTATTAACAGGGTTGCCATGCATAAGGCCGCTGCTTGGTACTGAAAACGGATACGACATTAGTGAAGAGTACTTACTTCTGCGCGAGTTCCTCGCGTGTGTAGACGTCAGGGTACTGAGTCCTCTGGAAGGCTCGCTCCAGCTCCTCCAGCTGATCTCCGGAGAACGTCGTCCTGCTGCGCCGCTGCTTCCTCTTCAGTGGGATTCCAGGTTCAGACTCCGTGTCCGAGTCTTCAGCACTGCTCGCTCCTGCACACACCACCACACAACATTCAACTACATCCCCGAGGTTTACAATAACACACCCACACTCTTCAGCCAGCCATCTCCAAGGACACACACACGACCTGCGTGCACACTCTTCATTTACACTTCTTCTACAAACTACGCATTCACTGTTGTCAACTTCATCCAGAGCAGTGTGGATAACCACACGTCACTAACTATTCAGTACTCAGATATTCATGAATGTTTTTTTTTTTTTGGACAAGCAAAATTGGCGAGCGGTGGTGACATGACTACACAATGGCCCATGCGTATGGTTAACTATCAGTACTTTGGCAAATACTAGCTCGTGACTCTGACTCAAGACTCACAAATCACCACCAACACCTACCTCATCATCTGAGCTATGAAGAAATTGTTGGTGTCGTGATGATATGATATCCATATAGTACAAGAGAACATCGTAAGTTACATCTAATTTTTACGACATTAAATGCAGAAAATATCGAAGTAACTAAGCATTGAAAGCCTATAAATTGGTATAGCACAGACAAACTTGCAGCTATTCATGAATACGAAGATTTCGTATAGCTTTCAACACGTTCACTCAGGATACATATCAAATGCCAAGTTGTCAAGCCGACCAATTAAAAATCTACCTTTACGAAAAACTTTTTATATGCTCCACATTTACCAAAGAACCAGTTTCTGAGTCGAAGTACGAGTCAGATGACCAACCTAAAACGCGCCAGATCCAACGTTCTAAGCATCCAGGGTTGTTACTAATTAAATTTCGCTGATATTTGTGGTAGCAGCCTTTTCCGAATCGCTTTCGGCTGTAAATTGAGCTTATATTCCACCACAGCGCAATGATTTTCGAGTTGTTTACCATGTATTTGTGTGTGTGTCTGTGTGTGTATTACAAATGGGACATGAATTCCAAACCATGCTAACTCCAAAACAGATTTCTTTACTCTGTGCATTTATTTCTGTCTGAAATATGATACTAATATGAATAAAATATTGTATTTTAAGTAGTAACATATTTAATACAGACATAAATTCATACGAAAAAATGTATTACTTTTTATTGCTATTTCATCAATTTTGGAGTTAGCATGGTTTCCAATTCAGGTCACTATATGACGCTAGTGATTTTCCAACTAGAAGCTGGTTGGAACCTCAAGGGAACACCCGAGGAGCGACTAGGTAAGGATTACACCGATGTGGTTCTACATTGTCTTCCACAGTATGAGAACAACACAACCAGTACTGAGCCCTGAGAAGCAACTGTCAATACTGTCCTCCCTGGCCGGGAATCGAACCCAGGACTATTGACACGTCAGCCAAGAGCCAAGCGTTTGGAAATATTATATGTGTGTGTGTTTGTACGCATGTTTGCGTATATATTTTATTTGAGCGCACGCATAACAAATCACCAACATTTTTTCCCCGCAAAAATGCTTGGGTACCCCATTTTGCACTCAACCCACCTATTTTTCCTAAATTTTGCAAAAACATTTTAACAGGGCGCGCGCAACTCAACGAAGTTTCAACGCAGTCAGATGAGTGGAATAGTAACGCGTATGGACACATGGACATTAATTGTATGTATGTATACATCAAAAAATTATATTAAAAAAAAAAAAGACAAGCTGTACCTTATCTATCTTATAAGAATTTCACGTAACAGTTTTTACTTCAAGTTGTCATTTCAATTATTTAAACGAGAACTGATATATTTTAACATTGATCCCTAATTCGAACTACTTTGCCTTGCCACAGTAATCCAATTTTGTAGTGAGAAATTTTGGTCAGCGCTTAACATCTAGGTCTTTAGCGCTGGTGAGGGAAGACATGAGGTGAGTATGGAGCAGCGCCGGAATAAAGGGACGGGGGAAACGGAAGATCCCCGAGAAAACCCTCCGACCAACGGTGTCGTCCAGCACAATTCCCACATGCGAAAATCCGGGGTCCGACCCCGCCGGGAATCGAACCCGGTGGGAAGCGAATGGTCTGACCACTCGACCACCGCGGACCCGTTCAATTTTGTAAACGCTTGTCTTGTTTATTACTTACATTTTACACGTTGAAGTACATATGTAGGGAGAAGTTGTACATTTTGTTACAAAATTGTAGCATTTGTAGAATAATCTTTAGGTCATAAACTTTTATCAAGTGCACATTTTACCATAGAAAACATCGCGCAAAAACGCATGACCTAAATAGTTACCGATAAAAATAGGCTAAGTTTTTGTCTAATTTTTTTTCTACAGATGTGTTTGTGACTGTCAAATGTGTTGTTGCTACGCACAGTTCGTTGCTAAGTTTTTTAATAAACAGGTTGTTCGCCGCAATGTAGGGCAGAAGTTTAAAGCGTCACGTAAGTTGAAAGGAAATTTAACCGAGCTCCATGTTTTATGCCGGAGTCTAGTGGAAGACTTTGTGAATGTTACATCTAAGCTTTGTTCTTACTAAACACGGATGACGGACATAAAACATAGTCAAGATATACAACTCTCTTCCAGCAATTGGAGGTACGAAAGCAGTTTAGGCATACATATCCAGGCAGAGAGTAATCGGCCGACTGATTTTTCAGAAACTTGTTATGTTTCTACACATAGAGGTAAGGATTTTTCCGTAGCCGAGTACTTGGTATATCTTGTAAGAATATTAACATACATGAATTCATTAAATTTTAACAGGATAAACTGTATTCTGGCTGAAGTGAATCCGCATGAATTCCGGCCGCTTAATACACATTCAAATAATATGATATTTAAATTACCCTGGTTTTGTAGTGCAAAAAAAAAAAAGACGTGTAATTTGTTAGAAATAACTGGGCCCTGACATCGACATGCGTATTCCTCCCACGTGGTATCCGGAGTAGTTAAATGGGTAATTGTTAGGCATGACGATTTATCAATCGGCTGTACCTCCCCTGGGTAACTGATAACTCTTAATACCTCACACACGCCTGGCTAGGGGGAGGGGGTGGGAGGAACTTTCAGGAGATGGGTATCTCTCATTAGCCGTGGTCACCCCCTCCCCCTTCCCACAAGCCTACCTCCTCCTTTTAAGGGGGTTCCCCACTGCTAGATTTATCGCCTCCAAGCCCGCCCTCGTGACACCCATTACTCACGCCGCGGCCTAATGTAAATGATATTTCACATCACACGACTGGCAAGCGCTAAGGGCGAGGATCGCGTGCCGTGGCCGTGCAACAGCGGGCCTTACAGACGTCAGCTCTCATCTCCGTGGGTGGCTGTGACGTCCCCTGCGCGAGGTGCCAAGTGCTACGACGAGAACTATAAAAACTCTACCCTCGCTGACGTGGCTCGACGGCGCTGAAGCTGCGATTTCGCGGCCCGTTTCATTCCATGCCCGTTCTTCCTTGCAGCTCTGTGCTTCCTATTTGTTCTCGCTGTCACTTAGCGGCCGGAAGTTGCGGCCAGCCAAGGCGGGAAGGCATTTTTTACCCTGGCACGTTTTGTTCTGAGTAATTACCTCCTCACGGTTATGAAACGCGATTAATAGGCATGTTTGCCATATGCTACCCTCAGTAGCGTCACGTGCTTCTAGGGTTGATGCCGTATGTGGAGACTACAGTAGACAATATCTCTAAGTCAGTTCCCAGGATGATCCCATTTGACTGAGTTTAGAATAATGTATTTTAAAAACAATCACCGCTAAACATCATCATTCATCACCAACCAAATACATGCATTATACAACGTAACCTCATTTTTTACAAGAAGTCATTTCGCAAAGCTTGTAATGACTTTCGTGAACATCTTGTGTGTGCACATATAGTTTAGCGATTATTTTCATGAAGGGGAAAGGTTTCATAGGTGATTTCGTTACAGATTGAAGGTCTTAACTATGCTTAACATTGCCCAAAGATTCGTAATTTAACTACAGGAATTTTCGGTATTTCATCTTAATACTATTTTTGAAACTCGGTGTGCAAGGGCTCATACTTTCTTTAACATTTACTTGGCTATAAAGTGTTTCGTATAATGTCGAAATACTCTTATGAGGAATCGCCTACTGATGTTTGGGCGTTTAATTTCCTCACACTTGTATACATACAGCGTAGTGACATGAGTTTACATGCATAAATGATCGTTTTGAGGAGCATTGGGGTACAGTACGAAGCAAAGAAAGTCAACTCATTCAAATTTGAGAGACGAGAAAAACAATGTACGATAGGCTTATTTATTGATGAATGTTTGTAACAGATTTCAATCGTCTTAAAAATATCTAACACTGACTGAAAGACAACGCACAGCTTAAAGTGGTGGGTATTGAATAATGCAATATCGCACAGAAGTTGCTTGTATAACGTTTGTGAGCGCCGAGGAAGGATGTTTAGAAAACCCATCCCTTAAGGGGATAAACATAAGGGATGAAAGTGTGTTTGGATAGTACGTCATTTTTTTAAGTTAAAAATGTGGAATTTGATATTTACGCTCCAGAAGACCTTCGACAGTAAGAACCAAATAAAAAAAATAGGTTTTCGACTCATATAAGTGTTGATTTATCAAAATAAAATGTCACGGATAAAACTGAAAATAAAAATACGAAACACTCATAGAAACTGATGAGGAAGAAAGAGATTCAGAGATATTTATGTTGGAAAAACATGCATGGAATAAAGCATTGGAGCAATAAATTGCTATAAATATTCTTGTTACAATGTAGTTCAGTCGTTGCAGACACACTGACGTTTTTGCGGCACATTCTTTGAATCCAGGGACGGAATGCTTCAAGTCTGGGTTCAAAATGTGGTATAAAAGAAAGTCCTAAAGGCGCTTGTTTGATGCGTGCAGTCCTCTGGTGCTGAACTGGTCAACAAAATGAACCTCAAGGAACTGTTAATTAATGAGCGGAAAATTAAGGTATCACAAGCAATATTTAAATGATAAATAAATAATTATGATTAAGTATATTGTCTTTTTAAAATTTTGGTACACGTGGTTTTTCATTTATCAAATGCTAATAACAAAAAACTTGTGAATGCTAAGCAAAAGTTTGTAACTATAGTATATTGTATTTAGCGGTTGCAAATATAAGACAGTCAAATAAGATTGACTACGACTTATACATTAATTAAAATTTTCTGTTGTTCTGTTAAACTAATTTTATACAATAGTTTTTTAGATATTTTTTTCTAATACAACTCACTGTCTGTGATCAGCAAACGAAAATACGTTTCACGCGAAGTAATTAACTATATTGATGAGAAATTTTTGCGTGAAGTGTGTATGCAGATAAAGACACTTCAAATTTATCAACCTATCAAGTGGGAAATTACGCGTTAATAGCGTACAGAGAATTACATTCCTTGTGCAATATAATCTTGTAAATTCTCGTCAGCATCACTTTACTCTTTTATAATGACAGTGTTTTCCTAAGTGGAAAAAACAAAACTACAATATCTGAAAAATTATCTGGAAAGTGTGCTAAATACGTTTTCTCAGCTGGAAATAACTGTGCAATATTAATCAAAGAGGAAGTAGTTTGATTGATTTTCTATGCAGGAACATTTTACAACTCTTGTTAGTTAAGCCCGCGTTCGTGACGTATACGTATTGTGCAGTGTAGATCACGCAGCAGTTCTTTGACCTTAATGCTGCGACGTTGCCAGTTGGGCCGTGTTCCAAGTATACACACTGCTTTAATAAAAGCATCGTGTTAACGCCTTCTAAACATCGCTGGCCGCATTTTAATGACATCACGTTCTTCAGCTTTATTATTACAGGTTGCCCTGATCGCGTGCAATTTTTTCTTGTGCTGTAATTTAATATCTACTTTTTAGGAAGAAAATCCCCGAGAACCAGTTCTCGAGCTAAGGCTATTAAGCACCAATCACGACTTGTATTCCTGTTCACAAAATAAAAGGCCCTTATGTTAAAGTGAAGATAATAATTTACTATCAGATAACTCGCGGCAGTTGTATATTAAGCAGATAATAGTCCCCCGGGACTAGTAATTTTACGGTGTCGTGTTTTTTAATTGGTACGTTGACGTATCTTCCTTATGGAAATAATTGAATGTGCAGGTTAGTTTGCTGCAGAGTAAACTATGCGTCACGCCAAGTGGAAAACACAAACGCTCGCAGCCGAGCCCCGCTAGATAAGCGTCTCACATTGTCTCAGTCGAGACCAATGTTAACTCACCGGAGCAAACATTTGTTATTATAATGCGTTGGTCTCTTGTCTCTCGACAGTCGACACACACTTACTGCAGTACCGCTTGTTGTAAAAGACAATTACCAGGATTTACTTGCATTGTCACTGACAATATTTCACCCCCGAATTACATTTCAAATATTTTTTTTACTTGGATATAAGTTGACGCAAAAAAAAACTTATAGTGGCAAAAACAATGTCTTCGTGTAACCTATTTATACGTAATATTCTTAATTTTACATTTAATCCAACCACTTATAGACATGTATATTACACAATATCCATATTTGGCATAATTTCCCCATTTTAACAGCATTGGTATTTATAATATTTATGATATAGCTAAACAAAATAATGTACAAATAGTTAACGTATCAGTTTACATTATCAACAATGTCATTTATTACCGATAACAAAAAACTGAAAGGTCCCCTAGATCATCGAACTAATCTGAGTTCAATCCAACACGTTCCCGAAATTGACGTTTATGGGACTAACTTCTAAGAAGATAGCTTGTTAATGAGCCAGATAATTTATTTGGCGTTGCAAAGAAAATGTCTTAAATATTTTACGACTCAAATATTTGTCCAGTGTCTAGAATTGAATCTGAAATTGTTCCTCGCTTCTCCATCTCGGTATAGTGTTTGTCATAATGTTGGGCGGATATGTCTTTGTAAACGGTCGGCTGGTCGTGCGGTTAACCGCCAATCATTATGCAGATAATCGAGGTGAAAACTATAGGCCGTTCGCGATAAAGTGAGCACTGTATAAAGTTTTCTTCCAGCCGTTTTGCAACTATCTTTACTATTTTTAATATGAAAACTTCCATGTAACTAAAAACCAGTGTAAACGTCCCAACACTCACAAACGTTAACATATATTGGCCCAATTAATCATATTTCTAATTAATTACAAATTCTGCTGAGTGCTCAGTTTATAGTGAACAGCCTATAGAAACATTCAACAAGGCATACGTCCAGTTGGAATGAGAGAGCACAAGCAGTTGTTGGATGCTCAATGCCAAAAGGTCATTCACCTCACTGGGCTTTAAAAACATTAGAGAATAGTGTTCTGCAGATTATTTCACAACAAAAATTAAGAAATAAGTATCTCACTTAACAAGCACGATTAAGACCTGCAGACTTTTATATCATTGGTTAGGTAGTTCTTTTATTGATCGGGATCATGAAGCGTTTCTGAAACACCATACAAAAAATACACTAACTTGGATTACTGCTTGTCTGATCCAGTTCTGTATCCTCAAAGCACGTGTAACTCGCGTTATATAGTCATTTCAAATTCGCATCGCAGAGCTAAGCAGTTGGTAGATGTTTAAGCAAATAAAATTTTATTACGACAAATTTTTACTCTGGGTGGAGATTTTCTGTAGGCCTACTATTTATAAATTCCCGAGACACAAACTAAGAATAACCAAACACATTATTAAACTGAAAATTTGTTAAATAAAATGCATTGTTATTTGGCTGTTTAAGTAAGTTTACAGCGTTGTTCTGTGTGTCGAATACCACCAAAAATCCTGATCAATTTATTAAGGATTAACTGATTACATAACTAACATATTAAAAAATATATACTTCTCAATTAATTGTAAATTTTGCACTTCGACTGTTAAGTATGCACTCAAAAAACAACCAATGAAAAATTGGTTGTTTCTTGAGTTTTGGTTCTAGGGGAACTGTGAGGGTGCAGTACTTCCCGAAATATCAGTGTCATAATTTAAAATATATGTTTAGAAATTATGATGAAACTATACATGGTTACGTATTTCATACATGTTGCGTAGTTTCTAATCATTCAGTACATAACGCTTTTAGCAGCTGAACATTAAAAAGTTCAACCTAATCTGGCAAGGCAGTACCCGTACTGAATGAATGGTTAGTCGGGTACACATCTCGGCAACACAATGTAATCAGAGACGGAGAGGCACAACGTGTCACAATGTCAAGAACTAGGAGAATCAGTCACAGCTTTTATTATGGAACCATCCTAGCGTTCTTCAGGAGATATTTCGGGGAAACGGAAATCCGAAATCAGGAAATCGAACCCGGGTCCTCCAGAATGCGAGTCCATCATGCTACCATTGCACCACCTCGCTCGGCAACATCCGTTACTCAATAATTTTCCAACATGCAAGAATTCCTGAAAGTGTATCAACATTTTTAACAGTTCCTGCAGTAAATATCAGTCTACTACATCTTTTAAAAATTGTTTGATAAGAAATAAACCTCAAATTTATCTGACTTGAGGGGCTGAGACTCATAGTGGAGTAAGTTACAATTGCTTAGTAGCGTAGTTTTTATTCATATTATTCACATTTCACAAAAGAATATTCTGCAAAAACTGTTACAATCTTAACTGAATTTCTGAATTCCATTTGCGGATTGTAAGAATGTACTGCATTTTTCACGTGATTACAAAAACCTGTTTAATAGGAAAAATTTTAACTGACTTACAACACTATAAATTAATGCCCCTCATTTGTTGGCAGATGAGAAGATTGTGATATTGTAAAATGGCGTAGTGTAAAAATATTTATGGCATGGAATGTCAAAAATGTCTATACGTCTTGAGGAATGCTTGTAGCAGGGTCAATACTGTAAATTAAATATGGTCGTGCATCATTCTCCTTAAGTGTTGAAAAAAATGGGTACGCCAATAGTTGTAATTTATCATTGGTTTCGAATTCGTATTACAGGAAGTACCAATGCGCTCTCTGTGGCGACGTCAAGCAGACGTTGTGCGGATAGCTTGGCAAGAAGGAAAATGTAAAGAGAGGCTACATAAGTATAAAAGAGAAGTTCCTGCAGCGAAGGACCAGCAAGAGACGGCAGTATCGTGTACAAGGGTGTCGGCTTGGGCTGTCCCCCCGTCGGCATTAACGACATTAAAGAGCCTCGTAAAGAACTCGCACCGCGAGAGTTATGGCCTCCAGGAGGTCTGAGGGGGTATAGTAGGGTAGGTAGGGGCGCACTGGTAGCGGCGCAGCGCCACTACAGGTGTTGTGCTGCCTTGTCTGATTCTTCCGCCGTCAGGAACTAGCACCACACTCGTGATTTTTCTGCAGTGAAGAAGTTGTACCACTCTCCTGATTCATCCACCGCCAGGAAGTAGCACCACTCTCCTGATTCTTCCGCCGTCAGGAACTAGCACCACACTTCTGATTTTTCCGCCATGAAGAACAAGCGCCACTCTCCTAGTTCATCCACCGCCAGGAAGTACCAACACTCTCCTGATTTATCCTACATAAAGAAGTAGCACCACTCTCCTGAGTCATCCGCCTCCAGGAAGTAGCACCACTCTCCTGAGTCATCCGCCTCCAGGAAGTAGCACCACTCTCCTGAG
>PNEQ01050067.1:0-10087 GCA_003012365.1 Medauroidea extradentata
GGTCGTTATACTACAGCCAGGTCGTTATACTACAGCCAGGTCGTTATACTACAGTCAGGTCGTTATACTACAGCCAGGTCGTTATACTATGTCATCTATTGCTAGTGTCACTCGCTGTGTCAAGTCGGGCGGTGTTCACTATCTACGTAAACATTAATTTTGAGCGACTGAAAAAAAAAAGTTACGAAGTTTAGCCTGGCAATATTTTATATCAAAGAAGGTGAAGCCATAGCCAGATACAAATAATGTAAAAATAATAATAATATGTGTCAATTTTAACCGTCATATTTGTCATTAATTTCGAATTAAAATAACGTAACATATTATTATTGAAGCGGTGCATGGAGTATCAAAATACTTATTAAAAACGTTCTCCATGTTTGGTCTTGATCGGTTTAACCTGATGCCCTTCAAAAATGGTGTCAGTGATAAACTTGCAGCTAAGAGTTTAAATCGTGGGAAATCTATCCCGGATGAGATTCTCTTAGTTAACAGAAATTTGTCAAACTAATGACTTGGTTTATGTATAAACGGGATTTTAAAGTTTTTATTCTGCAATAATAAAGTAGCAAATATTTCCTGTCTTAGATTGTGTATTTTTTGCTTAGAATATCATCAACAATCAATGAAGGGGAAAAGAGCTTGCACACTTGCGTCAATTGATATAATGGTATGCCACCTGTGCCGTCACTGCATTGCGAATGTTATGAGAATTTGCATCTTCGTCGGCTGGAACACATTAACCGGGATGTTACTTACACAATGCATTAACATTGGAACACTTACTTACTTGTCTTTATAAATGGGATTCTGAAATTAGAATGTGTATCTTAACCTGCAAGTTTGATACTATTGATATTTAATACAAATGTTTACCAAAACTATATCGAGTTATTGACACATAGATTTTATTAATTAAAGAAAAAGGATGTTGATAAATACAACAGAAAAAATAAATACAGAAAATAAAAATCTACGAAAGTGTTATCGATATACTGACATATTATGATATTATCGATATACCGAAAAGTTACGATATTATCTATGTACCTAACATACCGGGTATGCATTTGAATTTAACATCGATACTACACTTTGTGATATCGAACAACCCTAGTTCAAGGCCGATAATTCGAGAGATGTAAGGGGATTTGCGAAATGCGTCAGTAGATGGCAGCACTGCTACAGCAGTTCTCATGGACGCTCACGTAATAATTATTGCGAAGAAAAAATTATTTTTATAGATAAATTAATGTTATATTATTTTCCTAACTCGTGCAATCGATACGCTAGAACACCAGTCTGTAAGAGCATTCAAACAGTTAGCTGGGTAGGTTCACTTCTTGGATGCATGCGACCTTCATACGATTGAACTTGTCTGTAAGAGCATTCAAACAGTTAGCTGGGTAGGTTCACTTCTTGGATGCATGCGACCTTCATACGATTGAACTTGAACCAAGAATGTTTTATTCTTGTGCGTGTTTGACAAAATAAAATGTATTCGCAGTAAGTTATCATCACTCCGGAGTTTTAATTAAACTGACATAACCTCAAAGCTGCCACTAAAGCGTCTCAATGTGCGAGAGCTACCTTGCAGTCTTCATTCCTCTCAACTCAACCAGTACCAGTGAAATCTACAAGAAAATCTGCAGTTGTAACAGTGCATGCATTGACAACGAGCAAACTTTACTAGTTGGCTTTCAAGTGACCTGGTCCATTAAATTTGCCTAGTTTTTTAAGTAAGTGTAAGATTACAAAACCTACTATAGTGAATAACGGACGGGAGGCAAACGAAAACAACTGTCCAATTACGTCATACGTGTGTTAGCCAATAAGAAAGTGTATACAATGTTTACGGCGGCGCTTGAAAACATGGCATTTTTAAAGCACAATAATTTGAAAATTAAAATACGCACGGAATTTTTAATTTACGTGGTTGCATTTGGAGCGAAAATATTTGGGAAGAAAAATGTGAATATTGAATAATTGTTTTTCTAGGCACCATCTCCATTGCGAAAAACATCAAATCACTGCAATGTACGGTGAACACGAAAATCCTCACACATGTGTGGTTACAATTGACTTTTCCTGTTAAAATAGTGTGCTTAAATTGTAAAAACATATTAACCAGAGTTCATTATTGTATGTTATACATCTCTTTTCATTGAAAATCTAGTGAATGTTGCTCTTAAACAAGAGAAACAGCGCAAATTTTGCGAAACCTGCAAACTTCAACAATCCAACGAAACTAATTCCAACTAAATCATGCAGTTAGCTACATTTTCACTACCAATAAATGAAAAAACTAACCAAGAACCACGAACTATAATCATCGAAATGCAATCATAACTACGGTAGCGTTCATTCTATGTAACGACATTACAATGAGAAGGTAATATAGTTTCACTTGTTCTGTGATTTGTATTTTCTGGCTGTCCTAGCAATGTTGTTTAGTAAAATAAACTTAAAAGCAGTATTTATTTTTAAATTAAGCATTTTTGTAAATGATTGTTAAGAAATAAGGTTTTATTTTAGGTTTGCATGCCGGTTAATGCAAACAAAATTTCGATCTTTCTACTCTAGCATCAAAATCACTTTGCATAAATGAACATTTGAATCATCCCTTTGCCAGCCTGAAAACATGTTCATACTATGCTTCTAAGTGGTTGTTATACTTAAAAGCACAAAGACGCTTTTTTAAATAAATACCGAAAATGTTTCTCGTTAGACTTGGCAGAATTCCTGGCTTATCAAACTCTGACCAAAGTATGAGAAAATTTACAGAGTTGTAGTTGCCGTCTATTTTCGAACGTTAACTGGTGGTCGTTGTATTGAACATTGTATAAGTGGAGCTACAAGGAAGTGCTGAGCCCGCATGACAGCCTGCTTGCTGTCCGGAGAGTTGGCAGCCAGCATTAATTATGTCCGCTCACTATAGACAACTGCGGAGTATGAGAGGCGGACAATAACTAGAGATGTAACAACCAGCCTCCGTCCATAAAGGATTATTTCAGTCGTCAAACGCTCTTGGAACACTCGAGTAAACCATAATCCAGGCTGCGACCATTGTTTGTTCCCCTCGATGCGAACAGTCCGGCTGGAAGGTCTGCTAATGTTCCACGTTGTTCGTTCTGCTTCAGCGAGATGGCAGCACTGTCAGCTAAACTACCACCACTTACAATTCATTAACATTAAGGCGACCGCCTACCTGCCTTGTAAACAACATTGCAGCGACTAACAGAACTCTTTTTTCTAAACGTGTTTCTAATGTGTACATTTGCGAAAAGAACAAGCATTAGCATTAGGACGATTTCGCAAGAGTAGTTCAAAACATCACGTTGATTAGAAAGATCAATTCAAAGCCCCTCAGAATGACTAAGGACAACTTTTTCAATCTGTTTTACCTATAAAAAAAAGTAGCCTACTTATGTGAGTCGTTTGCTTAAAATTTTCCACCAATAGAAAGGTAGGGTCAGCCCTGAAAGTGTTAGTTAGGCGAGCGTTCTACGACACCACTGCACACCGTGTCTGTGTCTTGCGGTAAAGGCGATACCGCGCCATATGAGCCTGTCAACATCGCCCTTGGCGCCGTACCTCACTCACATATACACACGGTCACCAGTTAAGGCTGTTCAAGTTCGATACAATCATAATTGTATATATTTATGAAATATTCTTAGTTTTGTAGACGATACTTGCGGGTACATTTTACTCTTATAAAACAATTTTAGCTCTTATAGTTTCCTCATAACGGGGTGTCAAAGTCAAAATTTGCTTGTTACACTGCCGTGCAAATAGTGGAGACCAACTGACCTACTTAAACAAATTAATTCTCTGTGATCTTACAAACCATAAGCTATACAATAAAACATTAAAGAATCCAACAACGTAATATTTTACAATTAAAGAAAAACGCATATGTACAGAAAAAAGTTGCAAACTCAGCAATTTTTTAAAATACAAAAACAGTTCGCGGGATTTCTTCAAATGTTTTATTACGTAGCCCACAGTATGTTATTTCACTGTGAATTAGTTCACGTACGTAAGTCAATTGGTTTTCACTATTTGTATGTCAGCAAAACATGTAAATTTTTACTTGGACGCACCGTTATGAGAAAACTACGCCAGCTAAAATTGTACCGTAAGAGTAAACTGCACTCACAAGTATCGTCTACAAATCCAACACTATTTCATATAAATATAAAATTATGACTTTATCGCACTTGAACACCCTTAACGTTCGAAAATAGGCAGGAACTCGAACTATGTAAATTTATAATATTTTAGTCGATACTATTTAGTTTTGTGGTATTCAATGGGTCAGGAATTCAGCCAGGTTTAAGGAAAAACGTTTTCGAAATTTCTTCCAAAACTTTCTTTGTGTATACCATAAGCTAAATAGGAACAGCATATACTTCCAGCGAGGATGTTCTCAGTCTGTCATCACCATGTATACTTATATTGTGAAAGTACTTTTAGCTGAATGATTCAGATCGTGCAGGCGGCATTCAGCAGTCGGTAGTCGTATTTTATTATCCGTTCACATCGTAAAGTTAAATGTCGGACATTTAGTTTGCAGCAGAAATACAAATTGTACATAGTTAAACAATTAAATATGCTTACTCAATTAAAACACGAGAATTAATGCTTATGATATAGAACTTACAGCGTTTCTAGTACCCTGTCTATAACCAATGTACACACAATATATAAGTAGCTTTATAATCAGGTTCTTTGTCTAAAATAGGACACGCAAAAGCAAAGCGGCTACGTATTCATATAACAGAAAAACTAACCGTCTTACTTGCATGGAAGACGCAAAACAAGTACGCGATGGTGTGACGGAAGAATACTTGCCCAAGAAAACCCGCTAACCAACGCAACGTCTTCTCATGTCAAATATTCGACAAAACTTGTTCTGTATCTAACTTAAACAGTTGAGTGGGAACATACTACAATAGCAGGAGAGGCGTTACTTTTAGCCAATTTTAACTGAGAAATGTAGATTTTCATTACAAATATGTATTGCTATACAAATGTCCCTAACATTTAAATTATGGTCCAGGATAAACACTGTGGAAGAAAATGTTTTGTGTAGGTCAGGCGCAGACATGAACAAGGATGCATGTGTATGCTGTTCTCATCAGAAGAGGAGGGGATTGCAATTAAACGCAGTGGATTTGTCTAGTTGGTCTTCGTCTCGGTCTTCCAATAAGCTGTGAGTAGGGATCTCACACCCACAGTGACGAGGTCCAGCAGACCAGACACATCATTGCCGATTCAATCCCCTTCCCTCACTGCGTTATGGGACATTTCCAATATCTCTCGCTTGTCAGTGAGAACCCTGACATGTCAGTGATGTGTACAGGTCGGACCACGCATTACACTATCGCTTGTCAGTAAGAACCCTGACATGTCAGTGATGTTGCGATCTGGTCGGACCACGTACTACTAACAGCCCTACAGGACCTCAGTTTGTTAACTCATCGCAGAGGTATGTCCTCGACTATCTGTTGGTGCAATGAACTAGGATGAATTTTATCAGAAAGGTTTGAAAAATGTTGAAACTGTGTGCTTTCATATATTGCATATTTGTAACTTCGATTTTCGCTAAATAATACACAGTTCATCCGTAAAGAATTATATGTATACCATTTTATTTTATTTTCATGTTATAATAGTGTTACGCTATTTAAGTATAAAAATGTAGATGATGTGTGGTTTATTTCCACGGGAAAAAATGCAGGCATGTGTAACAGTAAACCCGTGTACGTCTCCACTCCACTGAGAGATGGGAGCAATGGTAACACGTTTGACTCTCAGTCATGAGAACGCCGGTTCGGATCCCCTCTCTGACTATCCTACTTAGTACGGATCATGCTGGCCGTGTCCTTCCCTGATCCCCTTCTGTTGTTCGCTCGTCTGTAATAACAATTCTGTAAACCATCATTTCAAATATATTCAATATTTGTTTTTGTGATATTGCAAAACAGTATGCGATTTCGGCTTACATCGTGGGTGACCAAATTTAACTATAAAAAAGTACATTGTTTGGTACACAGCTTATTTAAATAGAAATATGTTAATGAATAACTGTTTTTAAATTATAATTTGTCGAATTAGTCTCGTGAACTAAACTAGTGTAAAAATACTGTTTCATTCAATCTTTGTTCCGGTGTCTTATGGTTTATTGCCATATATTGGCTACTTATTTTTACATTTACATATTATGTTACAAAAAGTTCACCTGAAACTGCTATAAAACATTTTATGATTAAAGAAACACTTAAAAAATACATATGTATGTCATGACTTCCATTTCTATCTACAGTCAAGTCTTCATGTCTAGATCCAAATACAAGCATTTGTTTGTAAATAATTTCACTGTACTTACTGTTATCCTGCCAATTGAGCAAATATTTTATATGATAAAGTATAAACCTTTACGATTAGTTTTGTACTACTGCGACATGTTGTTTTAAAACTGAAAAAAATTGCCTACTTTGTGGCTGCTACAAAATATTTTGTAGTCGCCACAAAAACATTTGGCTGACACCACTAAAATGTTGTAGCCACCACAAAATCATTTTATCGTTACTACAAAATATTTTTCCAGTGAAGCCTTCCTACAAAATTTTTCATCCAGATTAGATCTGAAAAATAGAGGTGGAAAGTGTTAGAAATACAGCTATACCTGAATTATATACGTTACATGTATTTTGCGATAGAGTCAACAATATTATTTAGTTTATGTTTATATGTGTATATATGTATAATTTTTTAAGGAACTACTACGAATTCTTCAAACTATTCAATTTCAGACAAGTAGGGCGCTTGTATTGTATATTCTTAGTTACCTAATTAAGTATATAGCATAGTAAAATGTAATATTACAAAATAGAAAATTAGTAACAAGTGTATATATATATATAAACTGACATTTACAAAGTAAATATTGTGTAGATAAACTAAGAGTAAAGTTGTGTTCCAGTCGTTGAGCAAGACCATGGGAGGCAGACATTTCGTTTGCCTACAATCACTGCTTGTTGTTTCTTGATGTCATAGTAGGTCTATGAAAAAAGTTATCTGGAGGCAGACATTTCGTTTGCCTACAATCAGTGCTTGTTGTTTGGATATGTTAACTTTAAATTTTATTATATATTTGAAATTTAACTGAACACGAGCCTCAAACGAATTCCACGAAACCTTTTGTAATGTCGGCGTCTGAAACATTATGATACATAGTTAAATTGTAATATAAAGCAATTTTGAAATTCGTATTGCAAAATGTTAACTTTTAAAGTATTTAAATTATCTATCTTAGCAAAGTAATTTTTTAAAAAATAATTTGTTTCTTTTTAACGCTTTTCTTTCTAAATAATAGGCCTATGTGATAAACTATAACCAAAATACATAATTGACATTGTTTTGAACCATTTGAACGCCAGTAACTGGTTTTCGTAAAAAATTGTTGGACGATTATTTTAAAAAAAGTTACTGCATTTTTTTATAAAGAAAATAATATTGTTATCGTTCTTGAAAGGCGTATTTATGCCAGCACTCCTAAATGTTTCCATAACTTTTGGGTACAGGATATGTCATATCTAGACCATATATGTGTTCCCAAACGTTTTAGAGTAAACCAAAACCTCAGTTACAACATATCAAAGTTATTATTGGTGGACTCGGATATTGCTGATTTTTAACCCCCGACGCAAAGAAAGACGGATGTTATAAGTTTGGCGTGTCTGTCTATCTGTGTGTCTGTCTGTGGCATAGTAGCTCCTAAACGAATGGATAGATTTTTGATGCAGTTTTTTTAAAGCTGACGTGATCGAGATGGTTCTTAGCTACGATTCAAGGAAATCCATTCAGCCGTTTAAAGATAATTACCTCTTCTAGTTCATTGTTGAGTGAATGTGAGTGATTCTGGTCCGATCGATTTGAAGTTAAGTATTCCATGAGTCGGTTATATATATGTGTGTTTGTGTGTGTATATATATATATATATATATATATATATATATATATATATGCGAGTTCTATTCTTTCTTGGAGCAAAGTAAACGTTCGCAGCAGCATTGTTCATTACACACGCGCCATGTGTTTATAACGGAGAACTTTTAACACTGCGTAGCTAAATGAGTTAAACATGACCATCACATTCAACAAAAATGGAAGACACAAGCACAATCTAACTTTGGTGCCCAGAGACTTTCGAATTTTAAACGATTCAGGCCAATTATGTTAAGCAAGGTGATTAGTGTTAACTGAATTCTGAACATGTGTTTTAGAGCTAACAATTTAAGTCTGAAAACTTGATAAACGTGATTGGTGATGATAAATTACTACAGGTCAAATGGCCTTGGATTGAACTGACAATTATAAGTAAGTAAAGTGATTAAGTAATATAAATTACGGCCAATTGATTTTCCACTCAAGTAAATAAATGACGCCGAATTACTTTTATTACAAGACACTTGGTCAAAGTAATGTGACTTGGCACAAGGGAAGAAGGTTTAATTGTGCCGCACCTCGGTAGATGCGGGCGTGCAGTGTTGCGCGGTGCTCAAGGGGGTCATGTTGGTATTGATCAGGTCGCAGAGACTTGGGGAGGGGGAGGGGTAAGTGGCCCATTCCTTACCTCGCGGGCACAATTGGATTCCAATCGTTGGTTGGTCACGCAACCATAGTTGCACGCCGCCCTCAAACCTCCACTATACTCTGGTTGCTTCCTTCCTGCAACTGCTCTCGTCCGGCATGTGCTCCTCGGCTCTCTCCGCCGCGCTTCGGGTGTACTCGCGCCTTCCGCCCTACTACCGAACTCAAGTTAGCTACACTATGCTCATACTTACAATCATATTAACGAGTGATAATGTTTCGCTAGACACAGTTCTCAGACAATTAACCGTGAGAAAATACTTGGAGAATAATCTGATTTCTGCTTATTTGCAAAACATATTTACGAAGTTTGAGATGATGCTGTTTTGTTCGCTTTAGTATTAGGCCGCGGTAACACTGGATACAGAACTACTTCACTTGCACATGTTCAGTTTTATAGAGCGGTTACACGAACTAAAAACGAGTTCAAAACGCAATCATTCCTAATATAGATGAAACACACTCTGAACCTGACGCCTGAAAGCTGAAGTGCAGACAATATACCGACCGACAATCTCACAGATACAAATACACGTATAAATTGCTGGTAGTTTTACATTTTTGTTCGTGTAATTACGGAATACAATGACAGTTAGTGTAATTATACACAATTGTTCTTGATGAAACCAAAATATGTACAATTCCTTTGATTAAAAGACACAAATGTATATACAAATATACTAGAAAGTTGATGTAAATTTACATTTTTAATGTACGTGTAGAAATACAGTCACATTTTGTAATATTACTCGTAATTCTGTGCTTTACAACCACACTGTCTATGTATAAATAAGCGGATTCAAATGTAAAAATGCTTGTTTCACAGTGCAGTTTTGAAACGGCAAAATACTTATTAATTTGCTCGAGCAATTTGCATAGGTATAGTATCATATCAAGTAAACGATTTAAGCGTATTTTAAAACAAAAAGCCTTAACAATTTTACTATCTATGACGTACATACATGATCGTATATGTATAAAAACTATTTGCTAACATCTAAACTTATTATATTTTATTACGATGTGGTTTTCGCGTAGATTTACAGTTACAAGTGTGCAAAACCTGTTGCCGTGTTTTGCTGAACTCCAACTTTACTCCAGTTTTACTATATTCATCTGAAAAATATTTTCGCTATACAAAGTTGCAGTCATTTGACAAAGAAATGTATAAACTTACTTGAAATACAAATTTTCAATACGGCAGTTGACTTGGTATAATACGTTTGACCGTCGCCCAATTATTAAATCGTGCTATCTACCTATTAGTTGTGCCTTTTAGCACAAATAGGCGTAGTAAGAAGGAGGAAAATGTTTTCCCTTGTGAATTTGGAACAGTCTGCTAAAATAATCCAAATAAATGCACAAATAAACTAATTAAAATGGCTATTTGGACTGGAATGAATGGATCCCATATCACAAACTACGT
>PNEQ01050068.1:0-18472 GCA_003012365.1 Medauroidea extradentata
AATATGATGTAAATGACTTGGTATTATGTAAACAATTTGTACAAAGTAAAAAAGGAGAATATTTCTCGGCTAAATTAGCCACGACTTATCAAGGCCCTTATAAGATTGTAAAGTTTCTGGGGCCGGTCACTGTATTGTTATGTAATCCATCCAATAGTTACTTAACTAAAAGAGCCCATTTAACTCATTTAAAAAAAATTTTGTAGTAACGAAATGGGCAGTAATGATTAGAGAATCATGGTATTTGAAATGTGTTTTTATGTGTAAATTTCCTAGGGAAATTTTTTTTGTGGGGGGTAATTGAGACAAATATTATATATTGTCTGGTAGTATGTTTTGTAATGTAATATATGCTTTGTATCTTTTCCGCTGGGAGGCGTTTTGATTATGATGAGGGTAGACTGCGCGCGCAGCTGGTGCGCGATAGACGAGGAGTGTGGAAGTGTGCCGTGTCAGGCAGACGGATGTTCGACGGGTAACGAGGCAGTAGACCCGAGGTGTTGAGAAGGAAGCCTCGATGTGGAACTGAATATAACACCACACCAGCGGCATAATGTGGAGCTGGTGTGGAATAGTGAATTTTCAGCTGGCGCGACGAGTCATGAAATAAGTGGTACACCGTCGAAGGATCTCCCGAGGACTGTTAGGGACTAGCGGCAATGCTCGTCCCTCATTGATTCACCCAGGCTGCTGGTGCATTGGACTGCAAACTACGTTAGACAAGGTATGAGGCGTCAACCTTAAATACGTGCATTAGACTGTCCGGCACGGCTATCTGAATACGAAGTACTTTATAGTGCGCGAGCTGCAGACTTTAACTTTGTCCGTCCTCCCCAGCGTCGTTTATATTGTGTTTAAAGCAAATATATGGTTCCTTACCACAAAACATGTCTGAACATTGTGATACCTCCCTTTTTTGGAATTATGTTTAACTCTGCCGTCTCCCTTATTAGCTCAGAGAAAGGCAGAGACGTTACCACCCGAATTCATACGAAACGGGGGGTTTCAGTGTTAACAAAATTGTCTTGAAGTAGCTCGTATCATTTCGTACCAATTTCAATTATCTTCTTTCTACATGTAAATAATTTTTTTAATTTTTGGCTACGCCGGAACTGCCACTTTGTGACTTTGATAGGTGATTATGCTAAACTATAGGATCTATTTTTTTGTTTATTTGGAGAAATGGCACTTTATCTGATGTGTAATAGTTGAGCAGTGTTTCGTACAACTATAAAAAATGAAATTTACGGGTCCAACGACCTTAAACTATAGAAGTAGAACATTTCCGCAGATGTATTCTTTAAATGTGTAGTCCAGTGCGGGGAGCAAGCCAGTCTGATTACTGAGATTTGGTAACACAAAACTGCACTCATAACTTGTTACTGACGATGCCGTAAAGTTAAACGGTTAGCACTTTAACCCGCGGAATTAGGTTGAAGAATGGTAAAACAACGACATATTACGTGAGAATTCAGTTACAAACATTGTTCACCTCGTATTCGTATATTTATTTCCAACCCTTATTAAGAGCCCTATAATAATGTACATCACGCACTAGATACCGCGTCTGAGGTACGGAAACAGGCAGCCAATAAGAGCTAGACTGGTTCGTGCCGCAAACACCGTGTCGCCTTTATGATCGGGTGCAGAAACGGTGTGCAGTGTTTTGTTCGCTGGCTTTTTCCTATGAAACTTAAAGCTGTGATTTTACTTCTTTACGGAAAGTGCGTAATAAAGTCCAGTGTATGCTTCTCTATTTTTGCTATACGATCCCGGTTGGCATAATTTTACTTAACAGCAATCTGAAAATGTGTTTTGAGCTATTTAGAGGTGCCCAAAACCATGTTTCTGAGCATAATATATAGAAAAGAAAAATACAGAAGCATAGTTATAGAAGTGTCTTCTTTTCATAGATAAATATTTTACTTATCAGCAATCTGAAAATGTGTTTTGAGCTATTTAGAGGTTCCCGAAACCATGTTTCTGAGCATAATACATAGAAAAGAAAAATACAGAAGCATAGTTATAGAAGTGTTTTCTTTTCGTAGATAAATATGTTGAACACGGGTTTAGTAGTATTTATTAAAAAGGCTTTCTCCTAACACGTTACAACAATGTTAATGCGCCATCTATACACACTGTAAAAAATAGTTTGTAAATTTGCCACACGGTCGTATAGGAGCGCTTAGAAAGTAGGTGTATAAGAATTGTTTCCCAGACATCGGTGGTAGCACTCCTAAACTGTTTTATGAAACAGTCAAATGTATACTAAAGTTACCAGACTTGTATTGTAACAACAGTAAAAGTTTGTATATTTACAAGGCGGAAGTATGGTAACTGTCCTATACTGCGTTTAGGTTAATTACTTCCTAAACATTTTAGGATGTTTTTTTACAGTGTAGGGCTCTTAATAAATTACACTTAGGAAATAGTTGATTTTGTGAAATAATTTAGATAATTATTTATTTCAAATTTACTTAGTCCTTTTCAGAGGAAATATCAATGTATGGTCAGTTTTCATATAAAATTGTTTATTTTGTTTCTTTAAAAATTGTTTAGAGGTTGGAACATTTTTTTCATTTATCGGCAACGTTCACTTACATTTTTTGTAAATAGTATGCTTCTATGTTGAAAAGTAACTTGAGTAGTTATGTATTTGCGTTCAGCAATCCTTATTTAAGTAACGCTTAAAGCATTTTAAGCATTACTTAGCGTTAGTGAAGCAGTGTAGTGGGTTAGGTACAGCTGACTGTATTGTTATGTGAACTTAACTTTTAATATGTATCCGCTGGTGATGTATAGTGAGCATAAGAGCATCTTTTGATATTGACAACAGATTCCAGTTACGTTAACGTCTTCTTGATATATCGCCTTTTAAAATGTTTCATGTGAATGTTGTGTAGTTACATCCCTTTTGGTCATTTAGTGAAATGTTTCGTGAGAATGTTGTGTAATTACATCCCTTTTGGGCATTTAGTGTAAGGTAGAATAACCTAAAAAATATGAATACACAGCTTCGTTTACGTTTTCATATTATATTAATATTTTAATGCATGACTTTAAAACCTACATCCATAAAAATCCTCACAGAAAGCATTAGACATTTTCACTTAAAGGCTGTGTGAGGCTTGTAAAGGTAGCAAGTGTTAACACTGTTAATATTCATGTCTGCTAACACCAGTTTGTTTTTAACTTTTTCTTTAAAATGCATAAGAACGCCATCCTTGATGTATGATCATCAATTTGTCATACTTACTTTCTTAACACTTCTGTACATCAATATTGTAAATTTATAAATACTTTTTACATTATTATCACACGAGGAACTCTCATTGTTGTTTTGAAGAGTTAAACTTTCTGTGGAAGTATTTATATATTGATGCAATCAAATTATGTTTCTCATGCTATTGTATGATAGGAAAAATACAGTTGTTTTTTCGAATAGATTCAGGTTTTATAAATTAAGAAATCGCTTAACTAACAAGTCATTTGTTACGACCTCAGTACAACACTGATTTCAGATTCTGATTTTATAAATGATATGAATGTGTGTGTAGTAAATATGTTGAATTTTCACGTACGAAAACTGAGTCGCTGGTTTCTTGATGACTGGACACAAATAATTCGCAACGAAGTGATATTATCTTACTTTTTGTGTATAATTAGTTTATTCTATTCAGCGTAAACTAAATCTTTATTGTGCCATACATGATTTTTATATAATACTGGGCTTCAGGACAATCATGTATACTTTATCTCCATTTATAAGCTGTATCTTAAAGAAAATTGTAGCAAAATGAAAACTGATAACTTGTATTTTTTACTGTATTCATCTCAAGTACCTATGCATGTGCTACTATGTGTCTTCTAAAATAATGATTTCTAGTATTTTTGTTTTAATTTTGCTGTTCAAATGTTATATCGCGTCGAATAACACTTGCTCATGTTCACAATTAGTTGTATAGTTTCAGTTTAGTTTAAGCAATAATTTGGTTTTTTTTTACCGATTACAAATAATTGGATTCCCAATAAAAGTAGTTTTTTTTTCTATTTTTGTACTTTCCTCCTATTTACTAATCCGGAACACATGTGATCTACCGGATTGTAATAGAGATCAACTCTTTCTTTCTCGGCCGAAATTTCGATGATGTAAAACAAGTCCCCAGTCAGATGATTTAAATTGGTTTGGTGTGCAGTATATCTCAGTCAATATCTTTAAACATTGAATAGTTTAAAAATGATTGCACTAAAAGTTAAATAAAGGCTTAACATATTTTATTTCTTTCACTCTCAATTTTCGCCTTATTTTTTTTATATAATACGGTAGGAAATCACATAAGAATAGAATGACTGGTTGATTATGCACAGAAATCTTAAATATTATTTTTAATATGGTATTGTAATTAAAGTATTTGTATTTTGATTCCTTAATATGTGCCAAAGGTGCGTGTTAACTGGATGTCCTGGGGAAGTACGGCTCACATGTTTTTAAACGTGATTTTTTTTTGTGACAAGGAGATAGCTTTAAGTGGGATTTATTTACATATTTTATATATTTGTTGCTTACAACCACTTACCTTAATAGGGATTCTCGCTATGTTTCGTCAAATACGCTTTTTAGATTTATTGTTAAAACTTTATGTGCATATCTAACATGTTAAACGGACAGTTACAATTACCTAACTGATTTAATAATAAATACGTCACCAGTAAAACTCTGCGATGTTATCCAATCCCCTTTCACCAACACCAAATTAGAAATTGTGTGTACCTGTTTACTAAAGTGAGCTCACCTGTGTAACTTGACATGTTTAATTTTATTTTCTGATTGTAAAGTTATCTTATATACACACCAAAGAATAGCAGCAGAACAAAATTATTAAGTACTAACTAGTAATTTCTCATTTGAATTCCAGTGATGGCTCGTGGGTTGTTGTCAGGTAGGGCTGCAGTTGCCAAGTGTTGTACAAGGTTGGGCGCTGGTTGGCTCTAGAGCAGTGGTGGATCCTGACCAAGATTTTAGGGGGGGGGCGAATTATACATATTCACTTCATTTAAGTGGGGGGTCTGGGGATGCTCGCCCGGTAAAATTTGGATTTGAAGGTGCACAATGGTGCTATTTAAGAAGTTTAACTATCAATATACCATTTGTGTGTGTATATGTACAAAGTAAAATAATTAGTTTCAGTGGTGAATTTAACAAAAATGCATCTTTAATAGGCGTCTACATGGACCCATCGCCTGGTTACATCCCTGGGCCGAACAACTTATGCCAGATTACCGTAACAAAAAAAAATACTCTTTTACAAATTTGTTCCTAACGTGGCTAACTGTTGCCAGTTATTCGCGCTGTTAATATGAATTAAATTTGACAGACAAATATAGAGTCGAACCTTAAATACAGTATACTATTTTATGTAATACCAACACACTGTTAGAGTTGGCAACACATCTTCTCCATCGCAAAATCGTAAAATAAATAAACGAGTAATTACATGGGGGAGGAAAATACACAGCATCTACTGAAAACAAGCTGCATTTTTCGTTACCATTCGAAAATTAATATTTAGATGAAATCGTTTTGTCAGTCACTGTACGTTGTGAGTTTCTTGACACTTCTGTTTCTTGACAGATTTAGTTCAGAATTACCCATATGAGTTTTTTAAATATGTTTTCACTACAGATTTAACAGAAAAAAACACTAGATCTCAACATACAAAATGAAGCGAAATATCATACAAGGAATCATAAAATTTTGTTTTCTTTAGAGCACTCTTAAAGAAACATTAAAATGTCTCATAAAAGTTTTCTAGCCTCAAGTGTTTTAAAAAAATTGTTTAAAAGTTTAAAGCATGGATTCTACACACTTCAAAGAAAACATTACAAATAAAAATGAAACTGACTTAGAGGAATTTATGTAGAGCTCACAACCTTTGCAAAATCTCATAAGATTATTCCGTAATTTAAATAATTATTATTTTTAGCAAGTATCCATCATGAAATAAATTAGAAATCAGTTAATTTACTATATGCTATAAAATGTTCATAACAATTCAACAATTCAAGAAACTTACATAAAATTACAAAATGTATACGACGATTACCTGATTTGACAAAACGGTAAATAATTTTTCCCATTTTGACATTAATGTTACTATGTATATTCAGTAAAGCTAAGCCATTCAGACGCTCCTCACTTATCCGTGAACGCAGCCACGTCTTCAAGCTTCTTAATGTAGAAAAAGATCGTTCTGCACTAGCCACACTAAGTGGCAATGTATCCAGCACCAAAAGTAGTGTTTTAATTGTTTGAAATAGGCCCCCTTTTACAGTGGAAATATGCATCCATCGCACTTGTTATTGGAATACATCCTTGATAACGTTCCCGACGTAACTGTAACTGCCATAATTGCAACTCACTTTCTAAAATTTTGCTTGCAATCTCTTTTTCGTATCCCAGAAATCCGTGGTGATTTTGAAATATACCCAAAACCTCCCGAGAAAAATCTTCCGAATTGACACTCTTGTATATTAAAACAGATGGAATACACAATCCTAGACTACACAATATTGTAGTGTCATGAGCGAGACCCTTGATTTCAGATCTTCGACGATGTTCTCGAGGGTAGGGATAAACAAAGTTATTCTAAAGAATGTTTCCATGTCACCCGTATAAATATTAGGTCGGTGTTGTTGTCTTTTGGCTGTTCTGGGCATTTTCAGTTCCGTCCCTAAGTCAACAGCTAAAGCTTCGACCTCAACCA
The DNA here is from genome assembly GCA_003012365.1 of Medauroidea extradentata. Taxonomy (NCBI): domain Eukaryota; kingdom Metazoa; phylum Arthropoda; class Insecta; order Phasmatodea; family Phasmatidae; genus Medauroidea; species Medauroidea extradentata. The sequence continues at coordinate 6,765 of PNEQ01050068.1, forward strand.
TAAACTTATGGAAACAAGTCTCACAATCTCTTCGTTTTACATTTAAACTGCAAAGAGTGTTTTCAAGCAAGTCTTTGGCTACTACCGTGTCCAAAGTCTCTTTCTGAAATCATCTGCTGATGGACAGAGTGACTGCAAGTACATCAGAAAGACATATTAAGCACACTGAAAATTCAGTCTCGCAAATAGCAGCACTTTAAGCTTCAATACTCCATTCCGAGATAGCTGACAGGGCAGCTGCTATTTTCGGCAAAGACTTTCGGAATTGAAAGACGCTGTCATGCCTCTCAACCCACCTTGTCTCACATAATCCAGTCACCTGCCAGCCAACAGTTCGCCTAAGAACTGAATTGCGTTTTGATGAACCAGAGAAGAAATATCTCGTATTTTTTTCTAGAAAGTGAGTACTCGCTAGATCACTTAACTTTATGTCTTGCACAATTCTTTGCTCATTTTAATACTGCTGATGTCTCTATGCGAACTACTTCACATTTTTAATTTGTACAGAGTGCAAATTCTAAATTTTTAAAAATTTTTTTAGGTTAAGTGGGGGGGGGGGGCGATCGCCCCTATCGTCTGCCCTTAAATCCGCCACTGCTCTACAGCCACTGACACGCTGATGTGCAAATGCCCCTTACAACTGAATGGTCACAACAGATCTAGTAGCCAGCAAATCTTTCATAGTCGTTGATCTATGGCACGTTCATCAAGAGTGTACAGTTCCCACTATCTGCAGTCTTACTGGCAACAACCCACGAGCCGCCAGTGTTGAGTTTCTTAGCTGCAGAATTTGTTTCACATTCTTAAGGGCGCGGGGCTACTGCAATTTTCATCACCATTTTTCTTTATTTTATTTGTACCACATATTTTTTTCTTATTTTAGGCACAAAATGTGACTAAATATGGCTCTTATGAAACTTTTTTTATCTCTCATAGTTTTCGCGTAATGGCTTGTTAAAGTCATATTTTGCATGTTTCCGTTTTAAGGACTACACTAAAACCAACTGATATACCACACTCAAATAAATCACAGTGGATAAAGACATTGCAGGCTACAATGTCAAGTTCATAAATACAAAAATTTAAATTTTTAATTTTTATGAGAATGGCTGAACAGAGTTTCTTAAATCATGGCTACGAACAATCTCGATCAAGTCACCTCTCAAACAATAAAAAACTAAATCAAATTATGTTCATCCGTTTAGGAGGTACGATGCCACAGACACACAAATACCCACGTAAACTTACAACATCTCTCATTTTTCGTCGAGGGTTATAAAGAGCATTTTTGAAATGCAGTATTTCACTTGCGGAGTTAATATGTTGGGTAACTAGTTTTAAAAAACACTCATTGACGACTTCATTTTTTTATTGGTGAAAAGTTTTAAGCAATGTCCATTGCATGCTCCTAGACAAGTTTCACACTAATCCTGCAAGTAGTTTTTCAGATATAACAGGTTGAAAAAGCTGATTTTAGCCATTTTGAGGAGCTCCGAAATGATTTTTCTAATCGGCGTGATGCTTTGAAATGACTCGTCAGTCATAGTTCGAAGTCTATTTTATTTTCGGGCATTGACACATTGGGCATATGTGGAATAATTTCTTAAAAAGAAAACGGTATTACGAACACGCTGCAATGCATTTTAATCGTGTGGTAGGCGTGACCCTTAAGGTCTGTGATTTTTCGACGAAATGTAGCATGCAATATTACTTGTATTTACATATATATATATATATATATATATATATATATATATATATATATATATATATATATATATGTCGGTAAACTGTTGTTAGTCCGTGAAACTGGTAACGCCATGATACTTTTTTTTTGTAGTCTAGAACTTAAGCGTGTGTTTCATCTGCCACAGTAAATCATTATTGCCGGTTCTGGTAAGTGCGTAAACCAGAACCTTCGCGCTATCTGGTGGTGAAACTTGCAACTCGAACAGCTCTGGCTAGTCCATGCTAGGAGAAAATAAAAAAGTATCAAGTCGTTACCAGTATCACGGACCAATCGGATATTACCCTATATACGTATATGCATATATATGTATACATAAATACATGAATATATGTACACACACACACATTTGCTTGTGTGTGTACGCGATTCAGAGATTAATTCTGATATTTAATATCCAAATAATATTTTAGCCGACGAAGTTTTTATGACTACCTGTTATGCACAAATTCTAGTAACCTCTTATCTTCGGAAAATATATTTTTATGATTCGTCTTGATAAATTAATAACTATACGATATGACCATTGTTTCACAAAGTAAACGAACGGCACAGTTTTTAGTATCTTGGGCCTACATCCTATCGAACTTGTTCTACACCCTTTATTGAACACCATAGTTCTCTAGATTCTGAATATCACTACAAATTTCTATTAAATTAAAATATTTTAGCCATTTGTGTGTAAGCGACATGCAATAAAAACGACACTGTAGTTATTAAAAGTTCACTGACAAACATATAAAGAGTGTACGGCATTAACGTAAATTTATTCTGTTACAGGGCTCTGATGTCTAGTTTTCATATCCCTAAAACATTATTGTACTTGTCTTAAATGATAACTAATACAGTATGAATTATTTTACAGAAATGTCTGATGTTTGCTGTCGTCGTATGCGTGATGGTCGCAGGAGCGATAGCTAATGAAGAAAGTATGGATTCTCAAGTTCTTGATGCAGCCGTAGAGGATGCTGCGGCCAAGAAGAATGTCATTCAGCACTCCTTGAGTGGTCAGAGCATATTAGGAGTTCCTGGGTATGTTGGCCAACCTGGGATACTTGGAAAGTCCAGGTTGATTGAAGAACCTAGGTTACTTGGAGAGGCAGAGTTGGCTGCCCAAAGAGAACGGGAGTGGCTCGCTGAGGAAGAACTTCGAAGAGCTGAGGAAGAACGCCGGCTGGGTGGTTATCTTCCACCATACTAGGGCATTCCTCTCAGCTTATTCTACTTTGTACATGGGACATGAGGAGGAGGGCCCTTTCATTGCTACTGTTCCGTAACCAAAGGTTTACATTTGCCATGTGAAGAAAAATTCCCTACGGTGTACGTGGGATAGTTGGATTATGAAACATCTGAATGCAGTAAAGTTGGAACAGCTGTAAGAATAATTACTTTGAACCGCTAAACGGTTTCATAGACTGACTAGTTTGGAAGGCAATGGTAGATAAGAAACAGTAGGATACGGTTTTTATTATACGTTTTTGTTATTAAAATATATGAACGCAATGAAAGAGCTTGAAACTATTATAAATGTCTTGTCAGGCAAACATTTTTATACCCTGTCTGAATAACCACTTTTGATGAAGGTATATTAAATATAAAATTTCAAAAATAAATCAGTTTAAATGTTAATTTTAGTAAATTTGTTTCACTAACGTACCTAAACGTTATAAAAATATATGTGTAAAAATTGTGATAAAGTAGCACTCTGTGAAATTACGAACAATTTTATTTATTAGTTTTATGTTGATCTCGAAATTAAGGTACTGTTTAATTACTTCTTATGACCAAAAACTATTTTGTTCACTTGTTACGCAGAAAATATTTGTGTCAAACTTGGCAATTTGTTTTCTATTCTCTTACATATTTTGTTCAGTAATAAATGAAAAATTATTCAACATAATTTAACAAAATGTGTACGTAATTACATGCATTTTCTGATTATTTTCTATATAGTTCCTGAAAACTACACACGTGTAAGAAATACAAATCAGTGAAATACATTAGAACACTATTGTTGTATCGTTTTTCAGGAAATAAAACAAAAAATTATAAATATTCTTACACAACATTCAAACGCTTACATACAAATGAAAACGACACGCTTTAAGTAAATACTTTTTTAGGATTACATATACACTGTATTCAGTTTACCTCATTAGAGGAAAAATTTCGGTTTAACTCTACTGTAAACATAATAATCAAAGTTTCAGACCTACACAGGAAAGCCCGTAAAGAACTCATTATTTTAGGATTGTTTTATAAGCGGTATGTATGATGCATTGCCACACTTATTATTCGCAATATTTCTGGTTAAACATTTGCCTTCACTTTGAGATTTCAAAATCTAAGAATTTTTTCAGCTTGTCACTCACAAGAAAATGAAAATTACATTGTCTAATACTGTACTTACTATTTCGTATTGGTTTGTCCAGTTTGTGAACTTTAGTTATGGCTCTGAATCATTAATCACGATTTAACCAAGCAATCCAGAATTATCGTACTTTACATACGAACAGTACGGGAGAAAATAGATAGATGTGATTGTGTTACTGTTGATGTAATTAAATAAAATGTATCTTGATCGTCATGCCACAGCTATGTTTTTAAACAATTATGCTATTGTACAAGTTAATACAAGTATTTTGAATAAACATGAACTTTTAACCGGTCTTGAAGGAACAACAATGATTCTCCTGTGCCAAAATTTTACTTGGGAATGTCCAATAGTTACAAATTAATAAAATACACCACAAAATGCAGTCCATTAAAAATTGGCATTTTATTACTATATTTTGGTTCATCTTATTATTTAGTGTATGTATTTAAAGAAGATAATTTTATTATTTTTAGAATACTTGTTGATACATTGTAAAATATTGCATATAGTTTACAATTAATTACTACAGTATAATAAGCAAATGTCAAGGAAAAATAATTCTTAAAAAAAAATAGTACAATAGTTTATTTCCCTTTTCCACTCTCTTTGGTGTAACAAAACTACTATGTTTAACAAAACAAAAATCAGACTTATTTTGCAAATTTTCTTATATAAGTTAATATATAGACCTATATGTATACGTATTAGTTATGGTTGTAGTTTTCAGTGCGTGGAGGGTTATTTTCTGTGTGTTACCAAATGTGTAAGTATTTACAAAATAAAACATTATAATCTTCTGAAAAAATTGTTATAGTTAATCTTTGCGGGTGTTTTTCAAGTAAATCACTAAGTATATAATGAACATTAGACATAGAAATAACTTTAACAATTACTATCGTACTGTGAGATAAAATTTTAATTTCATTATCAAGTATGTGTTAACAGATATACATGGAACTGGTTTTCTATTTGCATAATTTTTGCTGACACAGGTGAGATATATTAAAAGTTCAGTAATATTATAATGTTGTTAGTGGTAAAAATTATTGTGACAAAGATGTATTTGCAAGTAAGATATATTTACATATACGAATATTTTTTATTTAATTCTGAAAATTCTCTTAGCCAGCAACTTATTCATTGGTTCCAATTTTATTTAATAGAAGACAATTTAATGATAATTTTTCATTAGCTGTTCAATTCCAGTACGGGCAGTGTTCGGGTGGGATCGTCACTGTATCTCGCAATCAGGAAATTTGGTGAACTTTGTCGTCGACTTGTGGGTTTTCATGAGGTACATCTCCTTTTCTCCGCTGTTTCATTCCACCGAGTCACCTAATTAACATAATATCACCCTCACAAGCATCCATAACCATGTGGTTAAACTGCTAAAAATATATGTTCAGTTTCCATGTTCGAGGTTATGACAGTTTGTGACTTGCCGAATTTCTGTTCGAGCTTACCTTGAAGTAACAGAGCGAAAGTAATTCAAATTTTAAAAATTCATATGTTAAACTAACGGCCTAAATTTTTTAGGCGACATAATGTTAGTTTACGCAATCCTTAGTTTTTCTTGTCGCCACATTATTTTGATGTTACAAAATTGTATGTATAACAATCACATGGAACAAAGAAGCAATGTCTGTATTTAAATACGTTGATAATTTTTACATTATTTTTTTGTTCAAATGAAGTACTCAGTTAATATTTGAAAAAAATAATATAAACATATGTATCTGAGAGTCTGTTAATTATGGCTTGTAAATTAAATGTTAAAGGTGGTTCAATAATTGTGTAAGTGTATAACAAGTAAAGCAAATCAACTTTAACGGTTTATTGTAGGTAGACTTTTAAATTGATTGGTTTCAACTTAGTTAAAATCTGTAATTTAATTGCTCATACTGACACATAAAATATATTTTTTTAAAAACTTTCATGTAATTGAGACGATTTTTAAAATAATTTTTATAATGATTTTTTGTCAGATCTGCATGTTGCCTATACATGTAAAATTATGCTCAAACTATGTCATAAAATTTTTTATAAATTTTCTTCTTTAATGCAAGTTGCAAACAACGATTACATAACTTAAAGACGCCACGTCTGAAATTGAAAATATCTTGCATGTCGATGTATGTACGTATAGTCCAGAAACAAACATTATAAACATTACCTAAACGTAATTAAACAATGTAGTATGGGCATATGTTTAGGGATTTTAAATTAGGAATGTGAACAATCTCATGTGATGACTGCTTAAATAGGCGTAACTAATATAGATCCCGTCGACAATACAGCCAAAAAATCTAAAATCGCAAGAAGATAAGAACCGTTTGAACAGCAAAACAATTCATATCTGTTGGATTTCACAACCTTGATTACCCACTAAATACACTTTCTTTTCCACAACTCAAATATTATTTCAGTACAAAACGTTACAAAAGTAGTTTAGCGCAATGAAATTTTGCTTAAAGTGTAAAGTAATAACGTAATTTTATTTGACTAGATTCAGTTTCTTGGACGTGCTCCATTGCAAAATTGAATGACTGTCAAAGAAAACTAAACAAATAAAAGAAAACCATAAAATAAGCAGAGTATGCTTAGTCAGCATTATTTGTTTAGTTTTCTTTGACAGTCATTCAATTTTGCAATGGAGTACGTCCAAGAAACTGAATCTAGTCAAATAAAATTACGTTATTACTTTACACTTTAAGCAAAATTTTCTACATAAAACTTGTCTTAATAAGCTACAACTAAACAAACCAAAGAAAATAACACTTAACTGTTTTGTTATAAGGTTTTTAGTTTAATATTACTTTAAACTTTAAACGAAAGTTTTCTTTGTAGCAAAGCTTCTTTGCAGTAGTTCATATTGAAACTAAATTTGACTGTAAGAAATAATAAAAACTCTTACTTAAATTCGACAAACACTTGTGTATTCAAAATTAGCTGTTGGTGTCAATATCATGTTATGTTACAAGCAAAACTGTTTTCAAACGAATGACATAATAATAGCAAATAATTTATAATATTTTGTTATTTTAAATAACTTTAACAATCGACGTTGATATAAGTAGTAATATGGCATACTAAAAAAAAAGAACACCTATTATTCGAATACGCAAACTTAAACGTTTTCTTTTGTTCTTAATACCAAAGCATACTGTATAAGTTTTTTTTTCAGCTATAGGTATTTTTAGTGACAAATGTGTGGAATACGCTCTCACACGATTTAAAGCATGCAGATGTGTTTAAATCCTGAAATACCTGAAAAGGTAGACACGTCGAGAGTTTTCCGGACTACAACCTACGCGAAAGCAGCAGAACTATAGTAGATTAACGTTTCAACTCTTACGGGTCTATACTTTGAGTATATCCATCTAAGGGACAGAAAGAGTTTACCATGTAAGTTTTCAGTAGGCTGTACCCCACATATTTCTTGTCACTTAAGTTTCGGTCTATGCTCAATGTCTCTAAACATAGTCATTGGCAAACTCTACACCAGTGCATTTAGAATGAAATTTCGTGTTCGATTATTTGTAGGTTTATCGTTGGCCCAGTTAAGATCTTATTAATTAGTCATCAGCAGCAAACTTACAATTTTTCTTTCAAAGTAAACTCCCTTTTCTATCGTTAACAATTAAAACATTAAATACGTGTCGTATATAGAATAGTTTAATGTTATCGACCCGCCAATCGTTTCAACGAAACGTGGATCGCTATTACAGAATTTTTTTATATTTTTTTCTAGTTTTTAACAATGTAAGTATATCATTAATCCCAAAATTGAAATTAAAAAGTTTTTGAGGACGGACAGACTAACAATGATTGGGAAAAATAACAACAATGTATTCGCTGAACTCAAGTTGATTATGAAATTGTTTAGTTATGGTCTAAAGCAAGTTATAATGTGTAACGTAAACACAGGTTACTAACTGATTATTCTTAACTGAAACATTTAAGACAAAGTTAAAATATAGTGTCAGTTAGTAACGTAAACACAGGTTACTTACTGATTATTCTTAACTGAAATATGTTAGACAAATTTAAAATATACTGTCAGTTATTGCACACAGTAAATTAATTTTAAACACAGTATGTTGTCAAATAATGTCTAGAATTCCTTACTTGAAATATCACAGTGTCTTACATCGGAATGGCTGCCCGCAGTGTATTGCTAATAAAAAGTAGCAATTGAGCTAGTGAGGAGTGGACTGGTGATATTTGGTCAGTGTCCTAATCTGGCCGTCAGTTAATGTCTTCACCACATACTCCCCAATATGACTAAATTAAAGGAGACAAAAATTTCGCATTTGAGAATTTACTCTCCGTAACTTTGTATGAGGATGTGTTAAATTTAACTTAACATACACTAATACAATGAAAAAATCAGGAAAAAATGAAACGGCACACTCAACAACAATTATTATATCACTACACACATTGTCTTGCCTATTAAATAATTGTTCAAATAAAAAAAAATTTGCATTTTCCAGTGTTTTATAAAATATTTTAACTAACTTACAAGATAAGGAGTATATTTTAGTTTCCGTTTCGTAGACCATGCCAGATTTGCACGATGTGAATGGTTCTGGTAGTACACGTGTGCTATTTTAAATATTTTGTTAACCTATAAAAGTGAAATATTGAATCGGATAAGGCATTGCATAAAATCAATTCAATGTAAACCGTTACTGTATGAATAGTTTGGTGCAAATGCAAAGTAAAATATTTCTCCGGGAAACATTACTAACATTAAGTAATTGGAAGCTAGACAGAATGAAGAGATGCCATTATGGAACAACGGAGAAGTGGTGAGAAGAAACGAGAGCACCTATATAACGTCCATCACGCTTTCCACTCACGAAAATCAGAAACTACTCCAACGGCAATCATATCAGGATATTATTATTGAAAGATTTGTGCTATTCGAGTTCATGATGGAATGTAGTAATTGGACAAACTCCATTGCGATGCAGGTATACGAGGGTCTGACATTCACAGTACTGTAAGACTCAAATATACAGGACTGTTGTTTTTGTTCATATGATACAAATTTTTCGGAAGATTGTTCTGTAACATATATTATTGCATTGATTACAAAGAAAAATTATTTACGAGATAAAATTTTACTGACTTACACCTCTATAAATCTAAATCCCTCATATACCAAAGAAAACTAAGTCAAATAAAAAACATAAATAAGCAGGGTATGCTTTAGTCAAAACGATACACACCCCATCATAATAATACATGAATGGAATCGAGACAAATAAAACAAGGACGATCAATAAAACCAAGCACCACCAGAACTGACAACAGAGGTTAGACAGAACGATGAAACGAAACAAAACACAGTAGTTTTCCAGACAAGAACAGATCCTGTATGGATCACCGTAGTTTGAAGCGAGTGGTCCTAAAGAGACAATACCGTTGTCTACTTCTATTATGATCAACAAGTAACGAGTTAACAGTTTTCGCGACAAACTAATACTGTATTAACACCGTAAGTGAGGGCAGTTGTACAAATTCGAGACTTGCTTTCTTGCTATAGGCATAGCCTAGACAACCCGGTTCCACAGCAAATGAAGTGTTCAACAATACCGGACACGGATGTGATACTTCGCCAGCTATTTGTAATGTCAAAATTAATGTATATTATCAACCCATAAAATTAGAAACAAAGTGTAGATTACTGCTGGCAACTTCACGATAGCGTTTTTATACTTAACATGATCACAAAAATTTTTCTGAAAGCATATATTTTGTTGTATATAAGTCTGTCAAATCGGTAATACATTTTAATGAACACTTCAATTTACTTACGTTTCCTGTTTAGAAATTACGTATAGTAGAAACCTTTTCCCTTATGTTGCATGGTAGTACATTGGCATCATGTTATCTTTGTAAATGGGTTGCACATGAAACAACTATCCATGGTGTTATCATGAATGCCGAGTTTCTAACAGCCTGTGGGGAAGTGTTACCAAATGTTTTTAAACTATATATATAATATTTAGGTAAGAAAGGCTATTGTTTTGTGTCAAGCCATTAGTCACTGGTTATAGCGTGGAACTTCAAAGGTTAAAAATTCTTCGCAAAACATTATTGAATTTTTTTGTGATGGTATAATATGATTCTACTTTGAACTATCAGAATAGATTTTACAATATCAGTTAGTAAAATTCGTGTCAGAAGGCGCAAAACTAAGGTTCCTCTGTTTAATTAACTTCAAATTTAAAAAAACCTGGTTTTTCATTGCAGGAGGCGATGTAATAACCCTATCTTCTCGTGTGAGCAAAGTGGAAACGTTTTTCGGCCTAAAAAAGAGATTATATCTGCCTGGAGTATGCTGTACCAGTTTGGGATTTACAAAATACTCACCCACACTTTATAAATAAAAATTATTAAATGTTACCAATTACAAAAGCGTAAGATTATTGATTCTGTCCAAAATTGTTTGTTCCACGTGAAATATTTTCGAGTTAATGTTATTTTCCCTTGCGTGTTTTTAGAGATAAAAAAAATTAACGAATATATGAGTAAAGTCATTCTAGGATATGTATGTTTATCGAATCGGTTCCAATGAACAACTTATTTTTTTCAAACAAATTTAATTTATTTTAAATTGATGGAAAATTTCACAGTTTCTTATAGCTACGTATTCGGACATTTTCATCTGTAGTGACGCTAAACAAGTTAAGAAAATATTTACGCGTTTTTTCTTCCGTGGGTTATGTAACCAAGTTCGTTAAATTATTAAAAAACTTTAAACTAACTCCAGCTCATATCATAATATATATTTAATTTTTAATTTTCTGTGATTAGTGGAGTATTTTAAAATTGGAAGAATTTAAAAACCAAGTATTCGTAAATGTTATATTTTAATTCTGTCTGTAAGATTAGTAAAAAAGTAGCTTTTTTAACTATCGAAACTGAGTGACATTAGCTAAAATGTTGTACGTTAACTAAGCAAAGCTAGGAGGCATAGTGATAATAGCTAAAATTCTGTACGTCAATTAAGAAAAGCTAAGAAACATAATACTAGTAATTTAATGGATCTGAAAGTTACTCAACTCAATAATAAAGTGGCATTTCCGCGAAAACTAACCTAGGTGCAAACTGCGAAAAATAAGAAAATCTTTCTTTTCAGTGTGATTTGTGGCAGCTGTGATTTAAACAATTTCATTGACTGTTTTATTTAAGCAGTTTTACTTCTGTATCATTATCTTAGTCCACAAAGAAAGAAAAGTTAATTGACGCCAATTACGTAATAAATAAATCTGCTAACGATCCTGCTAAGTAGATAATTTCTAATCGTATAGTTTCTGCATCTTGATAACCTGCATACTTTGCGACGATTTTGTTGTTTGTTCTCGTTCGCTCGCGTTTGGTATTAATAAGAGGTGTCGCTGCTCTGTCTCTTACGTGATTAATGCTGGATGATTGGGTTCGTATTGAGTAATGTTGTAGTATGCCCGGCTAGCTTTAATTGAAATAAAATAACAAAGAAGTTTCTTTTTAAATCGGCCTAAGGGACTCACGCACTGCGGGTTGCGTCACGAGAGGTAGATACTTAAAGTT
>PNEQ01050069.1:0-18472 GCA_003012365.1 Medauroidea extradentata
TGTACGATGAGGACATTCCTCCTTTTGTTCCTGTACAGTAAATATTCAGAGTAGAATTTTACAGTGACTATAGTCCTTTTCGTTCTGTTTCAGTAGTGCAGCATATTCTACGGGATAGTAACTTGCTGTTTCTGTATTAAACTCATTTTTGACAAAACAGTGACATTCTCCCTTTTCTTCTTGTTGTCTTCATATATATTTTCTTAGTGATTTTGCAACACAGAATAATTTTGTGTTATGTCTATAATTATTATAGACATAAAACCACTAGTGTCTATAGAAAATTTATTGGCGATTATCATAGTTTGTTACAGATTCGTGATGTACTCGTGTGCAATTAAATGCTTACCTATATTAAAATTAACATTTGGTTTCTTACATTTGGAACATTTCAATGTTTTAGAACAGTATTTTGCATGCGTTAATTTTGAGTATAGCCAATGAATTGCTTAGTTATCTAGAAAGTAAATAAATGCACAAAAAATTCGATTAAAAATATTCCGATGCGGAACGCGGAAGTTTAATCAGAAACGCGAAACATACAGGTTATGCGTGCAACATGGCACTACGTTGTTCATTGTTTGGTGGTTGAAGATGAAAGAGGAAGCGAACAATGCTGATTTGAAGGTGAGTTTAAAGGTAGGCGTTGAGCGGATGATTGGCTGGAATACTCAATAGAGGATAGACTGTAATTTTCATCGTCATATATTTATTTTTATATTTGTACCAAATATTTTTTCTTCTTAATTCAGACATAAATTATGACAAAATTTTGCTGTTATGAATTTTTTTAATTTTGATAGTTTTTGCGTAAAGGCAATTTTAACATCCGTAAACCTCTGCACAAGAGGTTTTGGAAAAGTAAAGTTATTTTCAAATTAAGTTATATGTATTTATTTAAATTTAATTATTATATAACTCTGGATGTAAATGTTATTGATAATTGTAAGAATAAAAATTTCTATTTTTATAGATTTGGTAGTTTTAGGCCATTATTTTTCAAAAAAGTCTTTAATTTTTTACTCAAAACAAAGCAAAATACTAACCAGTGCTGCAAAAACCGACGTGCACTAATCAAATATCCACTCGGCAAAAAAAGTCACATCGGCTCACAATGAGTAGTTCAGATTTATCCTCGATAGAGTATTCCACTGATTCGCTCGACGTTTTGCTTTTCAATTTCCCTTAACAGCACAAGAAGATCCACCCTTGCACAATGCGTCCCGTGACAACAACATGCAGTCTGCAAGAAACACGACACTTTCTTTAACGAGAGTCTGATGTTGTAGGAAAGACACGAACCATCATTCTCATATCTGGATTCGGATTCTTCTAAGAGGGCAATAAACATTGTAGAACGGGCCTAAGGAAAGCCTAATGTTTTGGTTGGGTTGACACCATTTCAACACGCCAATGGCTGAAAGAGATTAAGAATAAATCCCCCTGGCCAACCTGTAGGTAGATTACGTGTCTCATTTTCACCAGTCATTAGCTGTCACACGTACGATGCGTCAGTAAATAGACGTATAGCGTTCAAGGTTCTGTTTTCGTCGTGCGTTAAGACGTCGCAGCTGCAAAAAGCAAGCCGTTAAGGGGGAATGTTAGATAACTTTATTGTACTTTCAACTATTGAGCGATAGTATTATTTTCAAAATGCATTATCAAAATTTGCTCTTCGACAAAGCATAGGATATATTCTTGGTAAACTGCATGACATAAATAATAATGGAATTTTTATTAATTTGTCATGCACATCCAATGCAAGAAAATTCTTGAAAGCTATAATTCTCTTTCAAAGATTCTGCATGAGAAATTAATGAAAGATTCCATTAATATTTATGTCAAGTAGTTTACCAAGAGTATAGCATATGCTTTGTAGAAAAGAGAACATTTTGGTAATAAAATTTGAATAAATGGTATGACTCAAAAAATGAAAATACAATAAAATTGTGTGACACTCCCCGATAAGTGAAATTCTGTAAGTTGTGGAGGGGAAGACAGACGCCAGTGATCGCCTTGGGCACAGAGGCGACGAGGCAGGTGTTGAACGAGTAAGAGTGAGCCTTACAGCAGGCGGTCAATCGCGGTCGTTTTAGCCCAACAGCACATATATTAGATCTGTAGCAGTATATTGTTACTTCATGTGTCAAATATCACAGGATAGAACTACAGACATCAGGACGTCATTTTTCTCCTTTGTCTTCATGGGCATGTCACACAAAAGTTTGGTCTTAAATTATTAGTTACAAGTGAAAGGTCTTGAAAATATAATCTTGTACATTTCCGTTCCAAAGAAAAACTATATTTTCTTGTAAGTATGGTAGATTTCTACAAGTTTAGTCAGCTGTGCTTGTGTACAAGAATATGGCATCTGTATGCCACGATATTTCCCACCATTTCCTAGCCAATGCAATGCAATCATTCGCTATTTAGCTGAAATAGCGAGGTTTCTGTTTGTTAAAAAATGTTATAACCTAAAACCAACGTCTTGTAATATTTACTCAGTAGCTGTCAGGTTTAACCTAAAACGTTCATTATACAGGATGGCCATAAAAAACTTTTACAACTTCAAACTGTAATAAAAATAATGCAAAATACATCTGGATGGGGTTTGAGGAATTACGATCAGAATCTATCCAAGTTTTTATGGGCATTTTTCTGGTTGTTGCAGCTGTGTAAGTTAACTGACATCTAAACATCGCAGAAGATGGCTACACTTCAAGAAAAAGCACAATGTGTATCCTGGTTTACTGAAACAAAACCAGATATGCAGGTGCAACATAACTTTAGGGCCAAATATGCAAGCGAACCACCTTCAAGGTCCACACTCCGTGAATTGCAGCAAAGAGGCAGTGGGCGGCCAAGCACAAGTGCGGGAGACATTGAACGTGTTCGTGAAGCCTTTGTCCAGAGTCCTAGTAAGTCGATTCGTACTGCTTGCTAGACAATTGGAGTTAAATCGTTCAACTGTTCACAAGCTCTTCTGCCAGATGATGGACCACGCAGTAAAGCTTTCGCTGCTCGAATGGACGTGGAGGATGGTTTTCTTGGATACATTATTTTTACTCACGAGGCAACGTTCATGTGTCGTGTCTACTAAACAGGCACCACGTCAGGATATGGGGATCTGAGAACCACAAATAACTCGTGCGTAATGGCCCAAAAGTTAACGTGTGGTGCAGGCTAATAAGTATCCGAATAATTGGACCATTCTTCTTCGCTGAAAAAACAATCACAGCCAATGTCTATCTCGATATGCTGACTGAATATGCTGTCCCACAATTAGTTGGTATTCAAGAACGTTTTGTCCTTCAGCAGAATGGGGCTTCATCCCACTGGGGATTGGCAGTTCGTGCCTATGAAAATTTCCAAACAGGTGGATCGGGATAGATGGTCCAATGCTGTGGTCACTTCGTTCGCCTGACATAAGGCACTTCATTTTTTTCTTTGGTGTTACGTTAAGGATCGGGTGCATCACTCAAAAGTTCCCAAAATCAATGAACTAAAAAGTAGGATCCGGCAAGCCATTACAACCATTGATGCAAGCCTTCTTGAGAGAGCATGGAAGGAAATTGAGTATTTGCTTGATGTGCTACGCGCAACTAACAGTTCACATATCGAAGCTTATTGAATGAACAACGAGACAAAATCCACATAAAAACTCTGAGAGATTCTGATCGTAATGCCACAAACCCCATCCAGATATCTTTTTGCATTATTTTTTTTTACTACAGTTTGAAGTTGTAAAGTTTTTTTATGGACACGCTGTATGTTACTGGTGAATTTAAAGAAAAATTGATACATTCCCTGAACCTATGGATATTTCTAAGGTGTTTATCTTCGCTTTCACTGTCACTTGACCACATCTGTTTTGGGTTCTACAGTGTTATACAGAACAAAATGCTACTAATACATTTATTTACAAGCCTTTCTTTACTTGTGAGGAATTTCGTACAAGTATTTTAATATCAGTAATATTTTTATGGAACAGAACACTAGTAATTCATGAAAATGTTACTTGTAGCTAATAAGGATGGACTAATACTTTACAAGTGAGCAGAAATGTTTCGTGGAACACAATACTTTTATTAATACATTAGTTACAAGAGAAATCACATGCAAAGTATTGGGTCATATGTATATGTAACAGTGCCCAGGAGAATGCGCACCAACGCCCTACAAATGCCATTTTAGTCATGTTTACTGTTTTTATTTCGTTACTGACATACGATAGGACCAAAGTAAAAAGTTGTGTCTACATAAATTAGTTGTTTACCAAACATCGAGTCTGATAGGCCTAGAGATGAACTGGACTGGTATATACATATAAGTATAATAGAATAATAATAATAATAATAACAGGCTTGCATTATTAATGTGAAAGTAATATAATCAAACATTAAGATATGTATGTGCATGTAGTATAATTAAACCCTATGGTAGTCTATGATTGTATGTAATGTAATCAAACACTCAAGCGTTCATTGTTGGCGAATTATCGGCATATGACTATAGCTCTAAAGTTTAACCACATATAAATTATTGAATTGAATACGGTAACTTAACAATGACAAGTCAGTTAAATACAACTGTTTATACAAATGTTCAAAATTAATTTGTCAAGAGACAGTACGGCCATTATAATTATAACAAGGCGAAAGTGGAAATGAATTACTGGCAAGAAAGGAAAGTCATTATTTTCCACTAAAATAACAATTCTATACAAAACTTTAGTTGTCATAACTGCAGTAAGTCCACTTCACTGTAGAACATTTGGTGGTTGGATAAAGTAATTAGCGAGATAATCACGCATAACGTGAGGTGTTGATGTTATGTCAATTCTAACGTTGGTGTTTTCTTCAACAATGGCCATATTTTTGCAGGTAAAGAATTCCCTTCGACAGTAGGAACTGTGTATGATGCACCATCTCTTCTTCGTAAGAAATTATGAAGTACACAAGCAAATTATATTATTGAAATTATCGTGTTATATTTGTGACACCGGATAGGCGATAGAAAAATTTTAAAATTTTGTGTCACCATCCCAAATGTGCATTCCACAGTTTTTCTGCCACGACTGAGTCGATAGTTAAAGATTCTCTTCAAGTCGGTTATGTTCCTTTCAGGATATGGCCTCATCACATTACGTCGTAGAGGAAATGCACTGGCTGCAACAAATCAATATGGAAACTCATTCCCACTTTCATCGAGAGGAAGATGACATGCAGCTGGGATATTCATATTAGCACTTTCCAACAAATGTCCAATCGTTGACACACAAAAATACCACCATCGCTATTTCTGCCAGCAAATCCACAATTAAACATCGTATAAAAATCATCTGCGTCGCAACATGCTAACAAAACCACAGAATGAGAATTCTTGTAGTTGTAATTTGTAGACCCAGTATTTGGTAATTTTTGAATTCGAATGTGCTTGCCATCGCAAGCACCAAAACAATTATGTAGGTGCCACAACTCATAAAATCTATCCGCAATTTTTTCCAGCCTTCTGCGACGGGTACTGGCATCTACATTGTTCTCAAAGAATCCCAAACCGCTTCTGTAGTTTCATCTACAATTGCTGCTACAGCTGACGTTCATCTTGCAAAATGCAAACCGATAGAAGTAAACATGCAACCAGTTGCCACGTACCTGATACACAAAACAAACAGTATGTATAGGCAGTTCGGAATAAAGTGAGCACTCGAAAAAGCCCTGCTAAAGATCTATTTTCATCCAATTGGTATCTTTCCGTGTGTAACAGCTAACGACGGGAAAAGTCTTACCTCCTGGGACTCGTCACTTTATGTTTGCGCATGTAAGATAAATTGTTCAGTCGATAGGACCATATATAGTTTGATAAAAAGAAGTTTATTAATTATATAAAATACAACTATATCGCTGTCGGTTGATTTTGTTTCAGAATTGTTGTATTTAAATACGAATAAACACGGAACTATGTTGTGTTATTCCGTTGCCAACCATACAAGCAGTAAAGTGACTATCGGTATTGTTGAATTATATGTAGTAACAGCTAGTGATATTTTTCAAAGGTTAAATAATTAGAGTTCACTTTACTCCGAACGGCCTATAACATCAGTTGAGACATTTATTAACTATCCTAAATTGTATTAACCCCTTTACTGGAAAAATTACCATGTTTAAAACAATTGACAAACACACATATAGCCAAATACGTATTACATAATGTTTCTCATTGATGTTCCAGAAACTAGAAGAGCGTGTACTAATTTTGCCACCAACCAATTGTAATGTATTTTAATTATTCTAAGCGATGGATTTTTTTATCTATGTAAAATGTTTTCTGCTCCGGACTTTAATTCGAAACATTTTAAACTATAGGGTTTATTATTTTTTTTTTTTTTTTAATTTTAACAACGACCTTTAAGAGTACCTGTCCCTGGATTAATGAGTTGCTATATTATTATAGATAGCTGATTTATCAATTAGTAGTTTATCATACTCCATTTTACTTCTGAATGTTCTGTATTATTTAACACATAGTTCCGATGTGTAAACAGTTGT
Source organism: Medauroidea extradentata (assembly GCA_003012365.1). NCBI lineage: Eukaryota > Metazoa > Arthropoda > Insecta > Phasmatodea > Phasmatidae > Medauroidea > Medauroidea extradentata. Next base: position 6,549 of record PNEQ01050069.1, read on the forward strand.
GTATTAAGGGGACCGCCTATATACGCCTGTCTAAATTGCGTTGCAGCGTACCAAAAGGAAACGATATTCGACGAAACTAGTAAACGTGTGTTTACGTTGTGTATCTACGAAAAGAATATACATTTCAGACGACGGCCCTTAAGTACTTTCAAGACTACACGTGTAGTAGAAACGCCTTTTTAGGGCATGTGAAAATTTTTTTTCAGTATTTGCGACGTGCGAGCAGTGTGAAAAAGCCGTTTTTGGCCACATTGTTCTAAAAAGTGATTTCTGGTTAGCGGGATGTCTTGAAACTTGTATTCGGGCATCGTCTAAAGTGTGATTACTTTTCCTAGATAAACATATTAGACTCGTGTTTCTCAGTTCTTTAACAAACAGTTTTTTCCCAACTCGCTGCAAAATTTTCGTGGGCAGGCAGAAGGCGCCCTTTAGTTAACAATTTTTTATTTCTGTAGTTTCCAAAGAGTTGGCTATCGACAATAGTTTCTCTTGCTTACACAACAGATTATAGCTGGGTCTGAAATTAAGTATAATATTTTCAGTGGCTCAGTGTAAGGAGAAATAGATGAATATTCGGAATGGCCTCGTGATATATCTTAAACCTGCACCAAGTGGATCGTCAGCTAAAACGAAGAAACCTTATTACCTAAACGACATCGTGCAGTTTGTTCTTCCTTATGTACGACCTGTGCAGCACTCTCAAGAGACATCCAACATTTCGCTTTGTGAAACAAGTCAGGACAATTTGCAAACCGTTGAAAACCACAACTCCAACGAACAAGCAGATGAAACGGAGGAAGAGACAGTAAACACAGCCACATTTTCTAAAGTTGAAACACAAAGATAAAAAAACGACGCTCAGATAACGTCAACGATGCGTTCCTGCAGTATTTCAAGAAAAAGAAAGATGAAAATCCAAACAAAGACGATCCCCGTAGAATGTTTCTTCTCAGTTTGCTGCCAGGTGTTTCTGGATTGTCTGATACAAATGTAAGGCAGTTCAAAATTAAAAGAATGTTGTTGCTCGAGGATTCGATGGCACAACAAAGATGTGACATAACAAACCTTTCGTAACAAACATCTTTCAGACCAACGACACAGTAATTTAGTTTTACAAGTACATGTACATCTTCACCTATACACAATCCCCAAATCAATCTGTTTGTTCGTCAGCACCTTCGCCTGTTTACTACTCTACCAATGAACAAAGGCCAAACTACACTACAGAAACACAGAATGATGGTTTCACATCAATTTCTCGGTCTCTACAGCAGTTTGACAGCGCACGTCCCGTTTAATACCTGTAGCCTATGTAATGTAAAAAAAAAATTTTTATAACTAGTTCTAACACGTTATTGTTCGTGAGAATAATGTTGCTTTCAAATATTTAACGTGGAGGTAAATGCACATTTAAACCAGTGTATTTTAGTGCCGTATTAAATACATCCGTATGTAAGAGATCTGCTTTGTATTAATCGAATAGACCATGATAAATATAAAACTGAAAGTAATGTTAATATTTTGTGTACGTGTAGTATCACTTCACAATTTTTTCTAAACCTTGCCGCTCTTATATGCTAACTTCTTACTGAATATATTCCTGACTTAGTTATTAATATTCTTTCTGCTGGACTGACACATTCTGCATGTTGGTGTTTTGACATTCAATATGAGGACTGACAGTTTCAATAAGTTCTTGAAAAGTTTGCTTCTTCATTCTGTAAAACTTTTGGAATTTAACGTCAACTTCGGACAGTTCTCTTGCGGCGATAAACAATCTTCTATTAACATTTCTTTCAATTTAAGGACGCACCCAACAACACCGTCGTTTTCTTCTGTGTCGATGAATATAGTAGTACAGAATTACATCGTCCTCGCCAGATGACATTATTCCAACTAAACAGACTGCAGACGATTTTTATTCGCTTGTAATAAGCTTCGTGTGTAAATAAACCAAGCGTATAAGCATCGTTGCTGCATGCCGAATCTCGTATGCGTCTATGACGATACGCCTCGTTTGGAAAGGGCCAAAGTGAATCACAAGATTTGTGAATTGTTACTTCGGCAAAATACGATACATTGTAAAAAAAATTGTTTGTACTTTTACAAAGAAAATCCTTGGAAACCCAGTTGCCAAAGATATTCCTTGTAAAACTACAAAGGTTGGCCTTGTAATAAAATACAAAGTATATGTTTGTAAAATTACAAGGACTAGCCTTGTAGCTGCACTTTCAATAAGGAAAAAATAAATTTAAATGTTCATTGCACTTTATAAATAACACTGAACTTATTTATCGAATAACTTTTGAATAAAGGACGTATACATGAAATTTAAAAAAAACCTTGGGAGGTGCAAAGTTTCGAACCACTCTCCCCAAGCTTAGCTTTCAAGCATCTCACTCCTAGACCACAGTGACTTTTGTATCGCTTGGTGTTTATTTATGTGTATAGATTCAATGTACAGTTCCGAAATAATTCTTTCTTTTAAAGCACGCAATTAATATAAACATTTGCTTTATTGCAGAAAAATACTTTTCAGAGGTTGCGATCTTAACGTACGTAATTTCCAGCGAACTTACGATTTTTGTAGGCTATACTTACATTTTTTCTACTGTTTTTTTTACAAAGTCCTTTTAACGTTATAAAATAATTTCACAGGGAAAATATTTCCACATTTACAGAAGTTTGTACAAATACGAAGAAGTGCCTTGTCATATTTTATAAAATAATTTACAGTGCAGGATCTGTCGGTACAGGTACAAAGAATTCCTTTGTAGTATTACAAAGTTAACCCTTGTAACTTCATGAACTAATGATTTTACAAAGAATATATTTGTACGTTTACAAGGATTTGTAAAATAACAAAGACAATCCTTGTAAATTTCACAAAAAAATTTTAGAGTGTACATAGTTTACAGCAGTGTTGCCAAGAATAGTACAAAATCACCCCACGAGTTTTTAAGGCATATAAATATTTATGACGTAATATTAACAAATACAAAGCTGTATACAATATGTTGTAAACTTTGTGAAACAGATCCTTGTAAAAAAAATTAGGTATTCTATAGTTTCATAATGCAAATGTTTGCGTTGGCGCAAGTCTTAAGGACGAAATTCGCGATTATAAATTGACATTAAAACCAACATTCGTTAAGATAAACAAAAATATGGAGAAATGATAATGAATATCCGAGAGCGCGGTTTAATAACAACAAGATCTGCTCCCTGTAATAAATAAATGGGTTCAAATATCCACTAGCCTTCAAGACGAAGTTACAATTCAAAGCTTACATAGACGAGTTATTGATTGCACGTAGAAGATATTAGGCAACACCTAGGATCGGCCTTAACACCGCTGCCTTCATGCAACATATGTGCTTCACAGTATCCCTCGTGTTTGTAGTTGTACACGGAAATGTATGTTACTAGGACCTTATCGTCGTTCTGGGTCACGAGAGAAATGTTATCAGGATGACCCCTTGCACCGTAATACACACACAGAATAATCGCAACAAGATGACCTACTTCTAAGAAATTTTCATCAGCTTTTAAGCGATGATCTAATGGCAAATTTTATTGATAAAGATGTGTCGTAGTTACATAAAATCCATTTTAAGCCACATTTCGAAGCCATAGAGATATTGCATATGTTTCGTCTCGCAGGAACGACTAACAAAGGTTCATGTTAACCACTTCAAAGTTGCAAACGTACACTGTAAAACACTTCCTAAAAGGTTTACGAAGTATTTAATGTAAACGCAGTATGAGACAGTTACCATACTTCCGCCTTGTAAATAAGCAAACTGTTGCACTTGTTACAATACAAGTATGGTATAGGCTGTTTACTTATAGACTAAGCCCTCAGCAGAACTTGTAATTAACTAAAAATACGTTCTGTTGTGCAATATATGTTAACTTTTGAGAATTTTGAAACGTTTACACTAGTTTATAGTTACACTGAAGTTTTCATATTAAAAATAGTAAAGATGGCTGCAAAACGGCCGAAAGAAAACTGTATGTAGTGGTCAGGTCACAATAGCGCGGACAATAATGATTACAAAGAACATGTTATCGGGGGTTGAAAATTTGGATACAAGAAAATATAGAACATGTCCGAAACAAAAATGTTTAAATTAATTCAAGACATTCAATTGAAAGACAGAATTGCCGACATGACGTCAATTTATCGCACATGGAATACAACAAATTTAAGTCAATTAATTCGAAGGTAAAATGAATCAAAAATTCACAGTGTAAAACCTTTGAACTAAAGGTGGAACTAATTCCAGCATTCGCTTCAAGTGATGTCAGACAACCATGGAAAATTTAAGATAGTTTCTCGCCTAGTGCGAATTAATGGTGTTTTTGGTGTGTCTCGCATCTCTTTTTTTTTTTTTTTTCCACACGAAACTGTTAAATATTGTTCCGTGTTCCGATTTCAATTCATCAAAAAACATATTAAAAATATGTTTCTGTACTAAACAGACTGCACGCCTATGTGAAACATGTTACTGGGGCTTATCAAATTGGCATCCAGAAAAAAACCAACCTGGTTAATAAAATAGAAACATACAATCTTTAGTCTGACCCTTAGTTAAACCGTTCCGAAAATATAATTACAGAGACACAGCTTAAAGTTCCGTAGGGAAAGAAAAGGAAAGAAAAACAATGAAAACATTGAGCACCAATTTAGTGGGTCTTCCGCTAAATAAGGCAGTACTTAGTATAGGTCTTCCACGCACAAAGACAGTACCAAGTAAATCTCCCGCTATAAACAAAGCAATATTTAGTGGGTATTCCGCGCAACACGGCAGTATTTCATATAGACCTTCCGCTCACGAAGGCAGTATTCAGTAAATTTTCTGCTGAACAAGGCAATACTTAGTGGATCTTACGCGAAACAAGGCAGTATTATTATAGGTCCTCCAAGCACAAAGGCAGTAGTTAGTACATATATCTTCCACGAAACAAGGCAATATTTAGAAGGTCTTCCGCGCTACACGGCAGTTTTTTTTACTTGGAATTTTTCACGAGGAGATTTAGTAAAACACCTACTATGTACTAAATTTTATCGTAATTTGCACACGGCTCTTTTTATGCCAAGTTACATTAGTCCTGTATTTTGGCCGGATTCATGTCAACAAATCAAATATCATAAAGTTAACAGGTTTGTAGTTTCAAGGAGTATTATTTAAGCCATTTTAAATATACATACAAATAAGCATATCTAAAACTTTCTGCAAAACAGTTTCCTATTCACTATTCACCCTGTTTTCTGAAAATAATGTGTCTTACGAATGTGTTTAGACATGATAAAAAATACACGCATTGAACTTACGATAAAGATAAATAAAAACCTAAACAGTTTTACTGGTATTTATAATATTACACTCATGTAATCTGCTGCTACATTTACAAGGGCATTATTAGCGCACGTGTCTCTCTTACGCTAACAATACAATCCTTGTGCTACTTTTTGTTCAAAACTCATAAAATATTTATAAATGCACATAAAATACGACTGTTATGAAATACGCTATGCTTACAAAACCTAAACAAAGCATTTTGAACTGGTAAGGCAGCTAATGGTAAATCAATTTCATTGTGAAGATAGGAATTAATATTTCACGTTTGATTTAAATAAGATAGGTTAACGTTGGAAGCAAAATGTACTATCTTATTACATGCGTAATACTATTACATCGTTCAAACTGCACAAGAAATTATATGCATGTACTTATTTCACTAACACGAGAACAAAAATCTTTTACGTAGGCTGCACAAATAAATATTCGAAATTATAGGCCTAAACTTATACTGTGTTTCCTTGTTTGACTTGAGAACACGCGGGAAATCCAGAGCGTATACTCACGAAATGCCCGAAAATTGTGTGTGAAACGTGTCAGGGATATTTTCTTATTCACTTCATTCCACTTAGCCACGCATGTAAACACATATTTGATAAACATATAGTCAAACAAATACGTAGTCTCCTCATTCTCAAAGTAGTATCACACCTGGAGATATTTATCGCGATACCGTTGACAGGCGAGTTTTCAATTAACGCATGACAAAAACCAAATAAATCTTGAAAATAGTATTTAAATTAAAAATGCTGCTAACAAATACTGCCTCAAAATTTTTTCACTATATGTTGCTGTTCATAAACACTTAGCAATGGTTATCAATACACTTCTGCCAAATACTTACCGATTTACAATTTGCGAAAAATCTAGCCTGGATTGTGTCAAAGGTAAACTACCGAAAAGCGGGGATGAAAAATACGAAGCCTCTAGCCACTAATATACAGCGTCTCCGCAAAAGCAACTGACATAGATCAGAGGTACAAAACATGTCAGAACAATTTTTTGATTGATTTCTAAATGAACACCTGAATATGTTGACCTCTCTGAGATCAATATACATTCTTCCGCACACTTTCAGGGTATATGGAACCGACATTTAATTGGAAATACTATAAGTCATAATCTGATTTGCCTATAAAGAACAAAAAATAGTTATTACCAAAATTACAGCATTAATAAATTATATTACGAAGACCATTCAAATGCCACACTAACGATTTCAGCAAAACTAGTAAGGCAAATACATAAATTGAATAGTGAAATGTTCATGATTATCTTCACCTATTCGCCATTTTTTCAACAGTACTATATTAATATTTGACTTATGTCTCACTCGAAAATATTCAACCGTATGCAACTAACTGTGTTAACAGAGGAAGTAATTCCGACGACATTTACCTTTCACGGAGTATTACGACAAGTTTCGTCAAAACCTTACCACAGACTTCTAGCAAGTAAAAGGAAATGCCATGTGTAGGTCATTAGCCTTATCTATACAAATAATGGACAAAACCCGAATAAAAGCCACACTTTATATATATTTTACAGGCCTACACAATTTCACCGATCACTAACAAATCTGATACGTATGAAGGTTTGTGGTAAAAAAAAAGTCAATTAATTAAGCTAAGCATTCGCTATTGTGTAAGTTTACACAGTACCTAGTCAGGGTACGAGTTTTTGTACTCTTGAAGTTAATAACGCATAGAAATAAACTAATATACACGGAATAAGCTGCCGTAAAACACTTAATGAAAACTCTTGGGATAATTTATGGAAATATAAACAAATTAAATACCTAGTGCAATTTTCCTTATTACTCATTTCATCTCATGTCAGTATGCTTAATTTTACTATGAGTAAATTTACGAAATTGTCTCATTTCGCTTAAACTGAACTGCAGGCGAAAAAATTCGTAATGCCTGCAATACGAACAGTATTTCGGATAAAATTAAAACAAAAGTTTTCTGCTGCCGGGAATACTAATCTCACTTCTCGCGACACTGGGGAAAAAATACCATCATAGTAAAATTCCGACCGAGTAGTCTTGTTATTTTGGGATAAAATAATAATGTATTTGCCATTCAAGAAAAATGATAAAAATGTTTATTAAGTCACATGTTTAGAAAAAAAGAAACCAGGCACCCTTCTCACTGTATCATAAGCATCAGTAGTACTCAGTAGAAATATTGTAAAAAAAATAATAATATTGATATACTAAAAATAACTTCTGCGAGTTCACATTTTCTTTAACGTTGTACCTGGCAAGGTCAACTAGTGTACCAGACTAGTTTTGCAGTTCTAACCAACCATATTGCAAGATTATAGATAATTACAGTGTAATTTGCATACGAGATATTTTAACAGCAGAATATGACGTATAACGGCTAAACATGATGTACGTTATGTAATATTCTTTGAGATATAAGGATAAGTTGTGCCGTCTAAACAGTGCTGCAAACAAGATCTGCTGAGCACTTAAGACCAAGTTCTCTAGTTTCCACTTTTTTTATCGATATTAATTTTTTACGCCTGAACGAGAGCAAATATCAAAAATCTGTCTGGCAGTTTTGCTTAAAATCATCTTCTCCGTGTTGGCTGATTTATTAATGACAGCACATAGTATGGTTTAAGTTAATTATATAACGGTTAACTGACTTTATAGTCGAAACCATATAATTTTTTGCTTTGAAAAATTATCTGTCAGCAAAAACCATTTTAAACAAAACTGCTGGACATATAGTCTCGATATCTGCTCTCGTGTAAGCTTTAAAAAATAAATATCGCAAAACCAGTATAAACTAAAGAGCACGGCCATAAGTCACACAGAATAGAGACCAACATCGGCCAGCTCGATGCTACACTGTAAAAAAAGTTTTGTAATTTTTCCTACACATGAAATGGAAGTTATTAACCTATACGTAGAGGCAATGATTTTTGGTGAAAAGAATTATGCAACATTTTGTTTCAATGACTCACGTTCACATCTGTAGCACTGGTACGTAGTTATTGGCAGCGAGCATTCGTGTAGAGGCGTCACTCATTTGACAGTACCAATGAGAATAACGTCACTGCGATACCACCCGTCTGTGATTTGCAGGTGGATACCAGATATGTTGAGAGTTAAAAACAACCAATCACTGACCATGAAACAGAGCTGCAGATGTGTACGCGAGGCATTGAAACAAAATGTGGCATTATTCTTTTCACCAAAAATCATTGCCTCTACCTATACGTGGTATGGAGAATTTTTAGTACCATATTGTATTAGTCCCACCCAAAGTTGGTTTTTTTCCCATACGTGATCCTTTTTCGTCTTATTTAATGGGTTGCTTACCATAATTACATGAGAAATTTCTTCGCTATGTGTAAGTTCTCAGGACTCATATAGGCACCATGTGGTACAGGTCCAAACAATTTCTTACAGTGTAGTAACACAGAGATAATGTGCGTAAAATAATCTTAGCGGCTTGGGGTAAATTAATTTAATAAATGAATGATATACGTTTTCAAAAAAACGCTGATTTCCTCTTGTTTGTATGTTTAGCGTACTACAGTCTCAGTCGTTTATTTTCCTATGTGGCAAAGAAAACCAGTTCTTCGCCGAGAAAAGAAAATTTCACGCCACATTGTTATGTTGGCAGCATGAATCTTAAAGTAATGAAATGGAGTGTGTTCTACTATTATCTGTTAGCTTCAGGAGGAAACACAATCAGTGTTATCACAGGACAGCATAAGTTGTCTGCCCGGTATTGGTTTATAGTGTATTTGGTAGAGTGAGTTAACTTTGTCATGAATACTGGGTACAGAAAACGTACATACGTCGAATCGTCAAATCATTTAAATTTCACCGGAAAAATTATACCGCGGTCAAGCACCCAAACATGATAGTACAACCTTCGGAAGAGTTAGTAATGTCTGTGAGAAAACTAAAAAGTAACGTAGTTTCGTATGTTGGATTTTAACACTGTATGGCGCTAGTTCCTCTTTACTTATTCAGCTGTAAAGAGGTTTTTATTCTTTAGTATGTTCAAGAAATGAATTAAGTCCGCATTTATGTTTTAACAATGTATCCGTCTCCTATGTAGTAATGTTCTAAAATTCTCGAACATGTCAAATGAACAATGCCAGCAACGCAGTGGTACGCAGACGGTTTGTGAAAAACACAGGACAAAATCGCAAAACAGTCATTATTTTTGCAGTCAGGCAAATTTATTTCTCGTGCAGCATTACAAAAAAGCTTTCTTGGCACGGTGAATTCAGATCTTCGACAGAGTCCAAATTATCATAAAGAGATAGTGACGTTAAAATAAATCATGTGTATACTTACATGACAAAGTTAAAGTTATCAATTAAACGTATTTGTATACCAACACGCCAAAGTTAAAATTATCATTTATAATATTTTCATACTGACGTGCCAAAGTTGAAGCTATTATTTATAGTATGATAGACTGACAAGCTAAAGTTGAAAATATCATTTCTAGTATTTGTACAATAACACGCCCAAGCTAAAATTATCATTTATTGTATTTGTTTATTGACATGCCTAAGTTAAAATTTTAATTTACAGTATTTGTAAGTTGCGATTCCAAAATTAGATTAAACCTTTATAGTGTATTTACACGCCAAACTTGAAAGTACCATTATTATTTTATACTGACACGCCAAAGTTAAAATTACCATGTATAAAATTTGTGTACCGACATGTCGAAGTCAAAATTATCATTTATAGTATTTGTATACTGACACCCCAAAGTCACCGTGAAGGCCGGATTTACACATTGGTCCAATAAATTGGGCCAGTATTGGAAGGTAAAAAGGCCAATGGCATAGGAATGACCAACCGTAATTTGCACACTGGTCCAATTCATGTTTGGTCAGTCATATCGCCAATTTTAAGCGAAGGCAATGGAGTATAAGAATGGATGAGACAGTTTCTGCAATAACTCTTATCCTGTTGTGTATACTTGCAGAATACAGACAGAAAAAAAATGTTATTCTTTATCATGTATATGTTGCCGCATTTAACCTCTTTTATCCTGAAATAAAAAAAAAATTCAAGAAAAAATGTTTTTGGTGTCAAAATGGTATCAGATATGTGTGAATAGTTATAGGAAAATACGATTTTATTTTTACTATGTTTGTATTATTTTTTTAGGTTTGTTGCAAATTTGCAACAGTAGGCGACAAAGGGTAAAAAGGTTATCCTGAAATAAAAAAAATTCGAGAAAAAAATTTTTGGTGTCAAAATGGTATCAGATATGTGTAAATATTTATAGGAAATTGCGATTTTATTTTTACTATGTCTTTATTATTTTTTGTTAGGTTTGTTGCAAATTTGCAACAATAGGCGACGAAGGGTAAAACATATTGACTACACAAAATGTTTTTTTTATTTGTGTACTATAAAAAGGGTCTTCTTACATAAGTTAATAACTGTTTTACATATATTTTTTAACTTGTACAATTTTTTTATTAATTTTTTACAATATTGATGTGACAGCACAATTTATGTACAAAGAAATTGTTACAAACACACACATAATTTGGCCCCTTTTTACAATACACTTGACATCATCTTTATACACTGAAAAACACCAACTCACAACATATAAAAAATGTCACATATGCCCAAAATGTACAAACCGTTTCTTCTGAAAAGGGAATGAGGTGGGAAAGTAATTTTTTTTAGGTTTGTTACCAATTTGCAACAATAGGCACACAAGGAAAATAAAGTTTTATGGTTATGCTCAATGTTTTATATATATTTACACAGTATAAAAAAGGGCTCCTTACATATGCTAGTAACTTTTTAAAATGTTTTTTTTGTTAAAAAGTTGTACAGTTACTTGTACAATTTTTGTGAGTTTTGATGCGACAGCACAATAATTGTTGTACAAAGAAATTGGTACAAATACACACAAAATTTGACTTTTATTTATAAAACACACATGTCACTCCTTATCACCTGAAAAACACCAACACACAATACATACATGTCACATATGTACAAAATGTACAACACGATACTTCTGAAAAGGCAAATGGTAACAAATCTCAACCAAACTAAAAAATATTGTCACAACACCTAACATTTTGTAACAAACTTTCTGTTGGTTACTGCATAGATAAACATTTCCAAGAGCATAACAGAATTATGCTGAATTTTCTACGCGGTAATTTTTTGAACATTTATGTGTGAAATGTGACGAAGCAATTTTTCTTCTTTGTCAAACACAGGTGAACACAGCATTTTGTGCACTTCACAGTTGTAATGCCAGTGCATCCAGGAAGTTTGCAACGCTGCCTGTCATCGACAATAGAAGGCCAATGTGCAATACCATCTCGACGAACAATGAACTCAGGAATTGGTTTTGCAGGTCCTCGCGCTTTCTTTACGTCATACATTTCTTGCACACTGCTGCTGGAGGGTCTTCCTCTTTTCTTTTCGTTGGGATCTTTTCCTTGCGAGCACAATGCTGCACTTACATCAGTCTTGAACTGCAAGAGGTCAGAAATTATTTTCTTCGGGAAGTTCTGCAAGTTGCAGTCTCT
>PNEQ01050070.1:0-18509 GCA_003012365.1 Medauroidea extradentata
TATTTTAAAGAACTTTCCCAGCTTCACCTGGAGTATAGCCTATATTAAGGAATCGACCCAGTTTCGCCTGGAGTATAACCTATTTGAAAGAACTTTCCCAGCTTCACCTGGAGTATAGCCTATATTAAGGAATCGACCCAGTTTCGCCTGGAGTATAACATATTTGAAAGAACTTTCCCAGCTTCACCTGGAGTATAGCCTATATTAAGGAATCGACCCAGTTTCGCCTGGAGTATAACATATTTTAAAGAACTTTCCCAGCTTCACCTGGAGTATAGCCTATATTAAGGAATCGACCCAGTTTCGCCTGGAGTATAACATATTTTAAAGAACTTTCCCAGCTTCACCTGGAGTATAGCCTATATTAAGGAATCGACCCAGTTTCGCCTGGAGTATAACCTATTTGAAAGAACTTTCCCAGCTTCACCTGGAGTATAGCCTATATTAAGGAATCGACCCAGTTTCGCCTGGAGTGTAACGTATGTTAAGGCGGCCGCCTACCCCACGCTTCAAATTCGTCGCAGCGTGTACGTAAACAGGATTTTTCTACGAAAATATTCCACGTGTGCTTATTGTGACAACGTATGAAAAGAAAACAAACTTCACACAAGGTCGGAACCTCGCTGTTAAGACGCCACGCTAATTAAACTCACTGTTTCTAAGCCCTCCAACATGGCTAATAACGGCCTTTACAGACTTCTGTACTTCAAAATGATGTATGTGAAACTCAGATTGCGACCTGCACTGATGTGTCAAAGTTTAAGGGTGATCGATCAACCAGTGTCTTGAGTTAATTTATCTCATACATAATACTAATGTCTATTTCTATGTATGTATGTATATATGTATGTATGTATGTTCGTATGTACGATTGTATGTGCGTATGTACGTACGTACTTATGTATGTACGTACTTATGTATGTATGTGTGAATAAAGGTAAGTATGTATGAACGTATGTATGTATGTATGCATTAGTCTATCACTTTTTAAAGTAAAAATATGCAAACATTTAAAAACATTCAAATGTTTTAAAAATTCTTGCGAATGGTATTTTCATCATCTTCTTACATTTGCTGCTAACTCGACTGATGTTGCATCACGAGACATTGTTCACTTCCGGGATTTTTTCCACTGCGTCCCCAGGACCGCCTAGTCAACCACACCTGAAAAACTTCACTTATTGTGGCGGAGAAGAGAGAGAGTGGTGCGAGAGAGCACAAATATTTGGCAGGCGGCTTGCCCTTCATGAGGTGGCTTGGCAGCTGGCCTGGGCGACGCTTGACACGAATGCGCGAGTGGCGTCATTCACAAACAATCGAAGGCCGCACGGCTCGCGTCCAAAGGCCACCGCGCTGACAGTCATCGGCTCCGGCGACTCCAGGCCTTTATCAAGGGCGTGATGCCACAGAATATTCACCTTCGCCGACATATATCCCGGCACGAACACAGACAATACACTGCTTAACTGATAAAAAAATCCGGCTAGGCCAATGAGGTCATATATTGACAGTCTTTTCAAGAGAAGTATTTTCGAGAAGCCGTTTCACCCACTGGAAACAATAAAATGAAAGTGTTTTGGGGACACTGGTACTGACGTAGAGAGTAATATCGCAATTGTACGCAAATCACTAAATTGGTGCATGCTTTTCCGTAGAACAATTTTTCTATGCGCTTAAGCTGTAATATCAATTTTATGCGTGAGACGCGTGGCGTAAAATCAAACTAAAATTTCTATTTTTTTCATTTTACTTAAGATAAGCCTACATCAGTCTCAACAAGCAGTTTTACCATTTTGAATGTATCCAAGCTTTCTAATTTCCTCCTTTAAACATCGCCAATAATAATTAATAACCTTTTCTAAATTATTGTTGTAGTTTTATCTAATACTCACTGAAACACACATGCTAACACCTAGTGAATTAGCATGGTTTGACTAAGGTTACGTGTGACTTACTTAAATTGCATTCCCCGAAAAAAAAAAACATGTCAAGTTGTGTCTAAATTAGTAGGGAACGAATTTGTTAGATTTTTTATTAAATATAGTTGAGCACCTTTTAAAATGTAAAAATACAGGCTATATCCGAATTCAACCGACAGAAAACGTACATGGCACGTAGTACCTAAACGGAATATTAACAGACCAATAGAATTTTTAAAGTCAAATTTAGGAAATATATTTACAAAAAATACCGTACATTAAGTGAAATAAAATGACAATACTTAGAACATTGTTTTAAAGATACTGAGATCTTCAGTCCCACAGAAATGCACATTAGTAACTTCCGGCTTAATAAAATAGGTGCACTCGAATTGATTGCATAAAACTTTTGTAATGTCTGTATATTGAGATATTTGAAGACGGTTTATTGAGTAGCATTACATAAGTAAAAAAAATGGGTCTTCTTGTGGCGTGTTTGTAGGGCAAACAGTTTTCGTTCAGAACGAACGAAGTTGACGCAGGGCGGCAATGCAGGGCATAGCACGTAAGTACAGAGCTAGAAACCTGCATTCTTGCCCAGGTGTCAGACAATTAATGATAATCATGTTCAAATCAACGAAAAAGGAAATTACTCATGTAAACACATTCGCGAGTTCGTTATTTATCTACTGTAGGTTTTACTTTAGTGAGAATGTTTTTTACTGTGAAGCTGGAACGGAATGCTATTCGCAGATCGTATTTGTTGGCCCAGTCTTCTTATATCCAGAGAGTCCACGGGCATGCGGAACAATCAGAGTTCCTGAAGGTGGTTTGTCTGCGCAAGTATGGTATTATAAATACAGAAAACCGAATGTTTAGCTCACACTTTAAAAACAGAACCCAATTTACTAAAATAACTCAATTCAATAACAAAACTCATAACATTACCTATATATCTTCCCTATGAATATTACTGTTGGTGTTCCCCAAGGGTCAATTGTGGGCCCCATTTTATTTCTAATTTACACGAATGACTTCCCCTCCCTTCATGCTTATCTCGTTGTGAAGCAGTAATGTTTGCAGACAATACATCACTTCTAATAACACACAACAATATAAACCGGCTCTGTGAGAATGTAAGAAATGCTGTTCTGGAAATGGAATCATGGTTTCTCACAAATAAACTGTCGCTGAATATCTCAAAATCATAATTAATGTTGTTCTCATATAAAAACACCAGGATATATCCTTTCGAGCAGTTTACAGATTTGGAAATTACGGTGAGTGGGGATACGCTTACAGCAACCAATAACACAAAACTACTAGGTGTAAACATCGATTAAAATTTAAATTGGAGACAACACACACAAATGCTCAGTATAAAATTAAGTTCTTTATGTTTTGATATATATTCTGTAACAAAAGGTATGCTTGGATTCTACTGTACTTTCTCTTTACTACGCCAACGTACAGTCAGTCTTAAAATATGGCCTAATTTTATAGGGCAGCTCACCATAATGGAGAAAAATTTTTGTATTACAGAAAAATATTATAATTGAGGACCTGGGTGGATTAACGACTTAAGCCAGCTTAAGCCGTTAGTTCACCAATTGTAAATTTAGATTTGCCAAACTTTGTCCCATATATTATTAACAAATGGTTTCCCTCAGACAATAATAGATGGAACTAGAGACCATCATGTAAAGGTGACTACATTCATTTACTAGAACTTTAAAACAAACTTTAAATTATTATTTCAAAACACAATTTTCTGACTTAAGTCGTTAGTCCACCCAGGTCCTCAATTATTATAGCCGGTGCAAAGCATAAAATTTCATGTAAACCATTTTTTCAACAATTTATAATATTGACACTACCACTATTATACATTTATCAAAGAATTTTATTTGCAACAAAAATATAAAATACTACACTAACAATACTATACATACTCATAATACACGAAATAATATGAAACTACATTACTTCTCCTATAGAACTGTTTTATTTGAAATAAGTCCATATCAAACTGGAATTAAAGTCATCAATACTTTTCCTTTCTTTTGACTAAATATACACAAAACACGCACAAGTAACTATTTAAAAAGCAACTAAAGCTGAACCTACTGAATAAAACATTTTATTGAGTGGATGAATTTTTTAACCTCACCTCAAAATATAAATATTTTTTACTAAACAAAGGTGCTGAACTGCACTGTTGTAGTTAAATTTCATAATTATTAGTATTTTTTTTAGTTACTCTCCCCAATTCAGGTTTTATATTAGTCCAAGTCTTTTTGTATCACCAGCGCTATCCAGAAAAATTTCAGTGTAGAATTCCTTTAGGCATTTTCTTTTAAGAGAAGTCACCTTGTTATTCATTACTCTCAACTGTTCCTTGTATTGCAGATCAAATTTATTTTTTCTGTATCTATTATAAAGTTTGTCCCTTTCCACGACAAGCTTCTTTATCTCAGGTGTGACCCAGCAGATAGTGACCCTACCCCTTGTCCTCACACCTTACATTTCTAGTTATAGTGGCCTTGACAAGTGCTGTTTTTATGTTATCTATAACATGCTGTAACATTTCATGAGGATTATAGTTCTGTTTCTGTGCCACAGTAAAATTTTATTTAAAAAAATTTGCAAAACCATTGTAATCCGTGACAAGTCTGGAGATGTATTCAGGCCCAAGCTCTCTTGTATATGTCACCATGGTAAGAAGCATATTGTGTTCGGTTAGACTAGGTTCAAGACCTATGGTGGCCACTGTGGTGTGCTTATGAACTATGTTTAGAGCCCGGTACTTTTCGCAAAAAGATTTTTGCCTCACTTTGTTTCAGTGCCTTACGTGCGCACCTGCAGCTCGGCTTTGTGGTCAGTGATTGGACGCCGTAACACCCAGCGTGTGGAGGTTAAACCCGCAAATCACAGACGTAATTTGTGGCAGTTATCCGTGTACTGATTGGCACAGTCAAATGAATAATAACTCTGCACAAAAACCCTCTGTCAATAGCCATGAAGTTGAGCTGCAGGTGTGCACGTAAGACACTGAAACAAAGTGGGGCAAAAATCTTTTCGCGAAAACTACAGGGCCCTAACTATGTTTGTCAAAACGTGGTCAATTGTACTACTGAAGGTAACAGTTTCCCTTGTAGGGTACATATTACATACCAAAAAACCCTTTGTTGAGTATAGTAGCTGGTAATCATTAAACATTGAACTGTTACTATCATTGTTGATATTCATATCTCCTACCACTACTACGTTATGTTTATGACTGAACCTGTCTAGGTCCCGTTCAAAGGTATCAAGAGAAACGTTACATTTGTTCAGTTGTGGTCTGTAATATCCACCAATTTTTAGGTCCCTGTCATCTTGTACTGTTAGGATCTGGACCCATATAAAGTAGGGTTGTGTTTCAAGTTCTTTAATGGGCCGCGGTGGCTGAATGCTCAGACCATTCGCCTTCTACCAAGGCGAACCTGGTTCGGTTCACGGCGAGGTCGGTCCCCGGATTTTCGCATGTGGGAATTGTGCCGGACGATGCCGTTGGTCGGCGGGTTTTCTCGGGGATCTCCCGTTTCCCCCGCCCTTTCATTCCGGCGCCGCTCCACACTCATCTCATGTCACCCCTTACCACCGCTGATGATGTCGATTTTAAGCGCTGACCAAAAATCTCTCACTCACTCATAGATATTTAATTAGCGGTCGTCTGTTTATGCTCTACTAGGTGGTAGTAGTAAGTTTTGCTTCTGAGTAAACAATTAAAAACGATTTTTGAAAAATGAGGTCTTGAAACCACAAATTCGAAGAAAATCGAAAATTACAATTTATTAAATTTTAATGTAATAATATTCGTGTATCTATAGCAACAGAATTTCAAAATAATAATTGCGTCTCGATTTGAAAATAATTTTACTATCCGAAAACATAACGCGCAGCGGTTTCCTGACAGTAAAAGTAATTTTCAAATCAAAAAGCAAGTATTTTTTAAATTCGGTTATCATTGAGACTTGGATAATCAAATATTAAAAATTATTGATATGGAAGTATTTCATTTTTATGGAATTTGTAGTTTCAGGCCCTTATTTCTAAAAACAGTTTTTATTTATTTTTTTTTTACTTGAAAGTAAATCATAATACGGACTATTGCTGTATAAAGGGACGTCCGTTATGAAATATCTATACGCTTGGTAAAAAAGTTCCATCGAATTATGTCTTTCGCTCGACATCTTACCTTTCCATATGCTTTAACTCGCATAGAAACACTGTACGTGAAGCAGAGCCTCAGGTATGTACGTAAATCATTGTAACGATATGGTGCAAATTCTTTTCGCCAATAATAAGTAATTCTATGCACGTCTTACAAGTAATTAAAGGTCAACAGTCATGAAGGCGAGATGTGCCCGAGAGGAACGGTGTGGTGACGTAATGATAAGTGTGTTTGCCGGGAGCGGTGGTGAAGTGTCAGCGGACGGCGGGATGAGTGGACGTACATAGTTAAACAGAAGTTCGCCGGGATGTATTCGGGCCAAGGCATCCGCGTCACCCCCTCCCCCCTCAACAATGTTTGCACTACCCCCCGCCGACGCCCAAGCACTTGTTTGCGCTTCTCAGCACTGCTGCCTGCCCCCACCTGACCTCCATGCACTCATCGGCGGCCTTGCGGCTCATTAAAGAAACTTGTAGACTCACCTGGCATCAGGCTTCTTTTTAATTGAAATGTGTTTGCTGTTCCTTAACCTCGTTAAGCAGACGAACTTGTCTTGACCAACCCTCAGACCTACTCGTATGTGTGAGGCTGGGGTCAAGTACAGCTTACACAAGTGAAGTTACCACATGTGTGTCGGAGTCTAGCCGCACGAGCCTACAATACGGTGTCAGTAGTGCACTGAAGGAAAACATAATATATTTCAATGGTACAGCCAATTTTAGAGCACGCAGCGGATGTGTGGGACTTGTATGTGGAACTAGAGATTCGGTAGCTGGAGAAGGTTCAAATACGGGCAGCGAAATGTGTGAAGAATAAATGGAGGAGGCAAGGGCCGTATTGTGAGGACGAAGAGAACTTTCGGCCATCAGTCATGTTCAAGAAACTGCGGTGGAATTCATTAAAGGACAGGAGGTTAGTGGAAAAGTTGGTCAGGATTCACAAGGCAGTGAATGGAGAGGAAGGATGTGGTAAGAGAGGCTGTCTATTAACTAAGAAGAAGAGGGAATAATAGTAAGAAGTTTCAGAGGGCGAGGTGCAGAACAGAACGGGGTACACAGCCTCTTTTTAAGTTAGTGAGGTAATGGAGATTGCTTACCGAGGAATTGGTGAAGGTGAAGGAGGTTGAAAAGTAGGATGAGTTTAGGAAGGTATTGATGCGATTAGAACTTGCCATCGGGTGGTCGTCCAACTACGAGTGAATTATCATCATAATCTCCCCCACAAGAACATATAATCATCATCATCACCACCATCATCACCACAAATCATCATCACAAATCATCATTATTATCATCATCACCATCACTACCACAACCACCATCATCATCGTCATATCACCACTAGCATCATCGTCATATCGTCATAATATCATCTCCGTCATATAATTATCGTATATCATATCATTATCGCCATATAATTATATCATCATATCATTGTCATATCATCATCGTATCATCGTCATTATCGTCACATCATCATATCATCATCATATCATCGTCATATCATTGTCATATCAACATCGTCATATCATTATCATCGTCATGCCATTATTATCATATATCATCATTATTATCATATCATCAACATCATATCACTATCGCAATCGTAATACCGTCGTCGATATCATCATCGTCATTAATAAACATCACGTATCACCATCATTATTGTCGTATAATCACCATCGTCATATCACCAGCATCATCATATCATCATCGTAATATCATTAACATCGATGTCATAAGGGGGGCCGCGGTGGCCGAATCGTTAGACCATTCGTCTCCCAACAAGGTGATCCGAGCTCGATTCCCGGCAGGGTAAGTCCCTGGAATTTTCGGATGTTGGAATCGTGCCGGATTTTGCCGCTGGTCGGCGGGTTTTCTTAGGGATCTTCCGTTTTCTCCTCCCCTTCATTCCGGCGTCTCTCCATACATCATGTCACCCCTTACCAGCGCTAAAGACTCTCATTCACTCATCATCGTCAACATAATATCACCATCATCATCGTCATATCATCATCATATCATCAACATCATATAATTATATCATAATCATCATATCCTCACCTCCGTTATATCTTCATCATCGTCATATATCAGCATCAGCTTCTTTATATCATCATATCATCGTCATCGTCATAACTTTATCATATCATCATTACCATAATTATCATCATACAATCGTCATAAATTAATTCATCATCGTTTTCAATACGGCGGGTAGCCATTCGTCAACAGCAGCGGCGGACGAACGTGATAGAATTGGGCCAGGCCAATAAGGAACATTTCGCAGCCCGCAGTAGCCCAATCTGACACAACGATCCTGTTTACAGACTCGTATAGCCCACAACCGACCGAGTTCACTCGTGTTTATGTAACTGCCTCACTATTTAACATCTCTGTACCCCGCTATATTGTGATTCAAGCAAAACAATTGTCAATATTCTAAAAGAAGAGCATCGTAAGCACTTCATGTCTGGGCGGTGTACCTATACCATCTTAGTACAATGTTACTAGTTCGTCGATGTAGCATCATTATATATATGTATATATATAATAATGCCGCAGCTGGTCCCCCGGGCCCTTCCCCCTTCCGAACCTGCCCCTACCCATGGTAAGTATTCCTGTCTATGTATGAGTGAGATATTTTGGTTAGCGCTTAACATCAGGTCTTTAGCGCTGGTGAGGGGTGACATGAGACGGATATGGAGCAGCGTCGAAATTTAGGGGAGAGAGGGGAACGGAAGATCCCTGAGAAAATCTGCTTAAAACATCGGCATTGTCGGGCACGATTCCCACATGACCTACCCTGCCGTGTGAACATGCATGTGAAGCCTAGCCTGGCGGTCGAATGTACTGTAAAACAGCAGTGGTTGCACGTATTTTCTTTTTCCAGTGAACGTGATTAAACCTTGCCATCTTTCTTTGTGGAACATTTGCGTGGGTATGAATTGGCTCTTCTACTATCCTCACGAAAAGCTGAGATGAGGACTTTGCACCCGCCATTCGTATTTATCGATTTACTTTAATTATCTCAGCCCAATTGGTTTCAACCCAAGAGACAAGAGTCATAATCGTCAAAGCAAGTGGGCCAAATCCGAATTATTGCTATAGTGTATGTGTTTACGAGTGTGGGTAGCGAGGAATTGTTTTTATTCATAACCGTTGGCATATATGAATACCGTTATTAAACCAGCAAGCAAAGATAACACAAACAGTAAGGGTAGCTATCTCGTGATGCCTCATTCTTCGAACCACTAAAGTGTAACGATACAATCAGCTAACGTTAGTCAGGCGTAAGCCACACGTAACGTGGTTCATAAATCCATCCGATGTTTCATTGATTGTTATTAATTTTAACGGTAACCTTCTTTGCTTATCTACGAGCGGCCGATGGATGGAATTATGTGTAGTCGCTGATCGAATTTCTATAACCGCTGTTTGAGGTTAAACTTTATCTGCTTAGATTTAAAAAAAAAAAATAATATTTCTAGTGTATTGTGTCTAGAATAAATGCCTGTGTTTCCGTCTTAGCGCTGTGTATCCGACTGTTGCATGGGGTTGCAAATCGATGTGTGTTCGATTACTGGCGAGGTCTATCCATGCGGGAATCGAGCAGGACGTTGCCGTGTTGGTCGGCGTTTTTTTTTTTTTTTTTACCAGCGCTGAAAATCTTGCATTAACGCTGACCAGAATCTGTTCACCTCACAGTGTCCTCCTACCCGGACCTCCGAGCGCATTTACAAAGCTTTGGCCGATATGCGATTATTCGAAAACTGATTCTCAAAGAGCGTGAGTGACGCCTGCTTAGGAATAGCATTGAGAGAACATTATGTGGAGGTTGATCAATTTCAGGCATGTCAGGAAACTTTAACACTTATTTTTTTTCACAACCGGAACTAGCAGAAATGGATGTTTCTGCGTTCCTTTTATGTAAGAAAATCTTCATTCATTCTCAACCCCTTCAGCGTCTAGTTTATACAGTGTTTGCGATACATACTCAAGGTCTCAAACACATCAAACAAGAAATACGCGATTTTGTGTCAAATAAAATTGCAATTTTTCTATTAGTATTTAATTAATTGAGTGTTTTTAACTGAGTTGCAAACTTGTATAAAACATACATTTATATTAACTATCGCTTCATAATATGTTATGGGGATCACTAAATATCAGAGTTATTTTTTTGAGGTGGAGGTTATTTTTATACCTGTAGTTTATCTATTTAAAGTACACGTACCATAGAACCGGCTTCCGTAGCGAGAGGTCCTGGGTTCGAATCTCCGCTATAGCATGTATGTTGTGATGCCCCTTCACTTAATTGTCATCAGCTTGTAAGACTACATATGTGATAAAGGGCCGTAAAACCCTCTTACCTTACAACCCACATACCAAAGACGTGATAACCAAAACACAAACTGCGAAGTATCAGACTATAACTATTCTCTTGAAATTGCACTAGTAAATAAGCTATCACAATTTCCCCATTGAAAATTAGATTTTTAGGCATCTTTGATAATAATTTTTAGGTTTTATCTTGAAACAATTTTGTTACAAGCGTACATTTTTAAAAGTTGTGGCATATTAATTGCGTCAAATTAAAGGTGTAAGTTATGTTTGGATGGGTGGGTGGTTGGATGATGTGAGTGGTGAGGTGCGACGTTGCTGCCTTTAGTAGAAGGCCGCGTCCTTGAATGTGGCAACACTGCAAACAAGGGTCACGTTATTAGCGCTGGCCACTCTCCCACGGCAATTGCTTTCCCTGAGTCGTCTCTGTGACCTACATACCGACACGTCAGGGAAACCTATAGCCGTGATGTATTGCCAAGTCATGGGAGCATGACGTCACAAATATGTGTCCAACATTGGGGCGGGTGTTTAACGTTCTTTTTATTTATTATGCTATTGTATTGTGCGTCTTTGTGACTATCGTCACCTTACAGCCAACTTGATATTTTCATTTCTTCCACCATCGAGTTAGGTTTCCGGCGAGGTCACGCCCGATTTTCACAAGTGGGAAACGTGGCGGACGTTGCCACTGGCCGGAGGGTTTTTGCAGGGGGCTCCCATTTCCGTCGCATTCTAATTTCAAAGTTGCTCCAAGAACTGGGAGGGGGCGGTGGTCGAGGGATCAGATCTCTAGCCTCCCACCAAGGCGATCCGGGTTCGATTCCCGGCGGGGTAGGTCCCCGGATTTCCACATGAGGGAATCGTGCCGGACGATGCCATTGGTCGGCGGGACTTCTCGGGGATCTCCCGCTTCCACCGCCCTTTTATTCCGACACCGCTCCATACTCACCTCATGTCACCCCTCACCAGCGTTGAAGACCTCGATGCTAAGTTCTGACCAAAATTTCTCACTCACTCACTCCATGAGCTGACCAATTTTTTTTCTCTCTCTCTCTCTCTCTCTCTCTTATTGTAAATAATAAAAAGTGAAAAAAAAAAATAAAAACACGCGCGAAAACATATGCTGCCCTCTAATCAACCTGAAAATTTCGTATTGTATTCTAGTTGCAGACTAGATCGCAAACTGGTGTACGCTCGCTCGGTCTCTTCCGTTAAGGGCGCGGTTCACCCCAGTTTTCAACGTCTTTTTTTTTTTAATTTTATATTTGTGCCATATATTTTTTTTCTTATTTTCGACATAAATTGTAATTAAATCTTCCTCTTAGGAAATTTTTGTATCTCCCGTAGTTTTTGCGTAATGAGTCGTAAACGTCAAAATTTTCACTATACGTTTTATGTACGCCACTGAAACCAACTGACATACCATACCGAAAAAATTCACAGCGTATAATATTGTTATAGGCTAAGATTTGACATAAATAAAAACCAGAAATAAAACATTATTGCATTTAAATAAATGTTGAATTTTGAAATGATAACTTTAAAATTTCAAAAATTTTTAAAAAATCCAAAAATACATAACTTTTTTGTTTTTATATGTGTCAAACCATAGCCTACAACTTTGTTATAAACTGTGAATTTTTCCGGTCTGGTATTTCAGTTGGTTTTAGTGGCGCACATAAAACCGTAAAGTGCAAATGTTGACGTTTACGACATTACACAAAAACTATGAGAAATACACAAATTTCCTGAGACGAAGATTTAATCACAATTTATGTCTAAAATAAGAAAAAAAATTCTGGTACAAATATAAAGATAATAAAAGACGTTGAAAACTGAGGCGGTTAACGCGCGCCTTTAACATAGAATGTCGTGGCTTGCTGCGGGCAACGCTTTTGGCCAGTATTCAGTATTCCCGTGGTAGCGTGACCAATAGCACGTAAGCTAATACAGTCAAACACGCAATTATTGAAATTACACATAATTAGTAGGGCCCGGTAGTTTTCGCGAAAAGATTTTTGCCCCACTTTGTTTCAGTGTCTTACGTGCACACGTGCAGCTCAACTTCACGGCTATTGGCAGAGTATTTTTGTGCAGAGTTATTATTCATTTGACTGTGCCAATCAGTACACGGATAACTGCCACACATCACGTCTGTGATTTGCGGGTTTAACCTCCACACGCTGGGTGTTACGGCATCCAATCACTGACCACATAGCAGAGATGCAGGTGCTCACGTAAGGCACTGAAACAAAGTGAGGCAAAAATCTTTTCGCGAAAACTACCGGGCTCTAGTTATTATTCATTTGACTATGCCAATCAGTCCACGGATAACTGCTACACATCACGTCTGTGATTTGCAGGTTTAACCTCCACACACTGGGAGTTACGGCATCCAATCACTGACCACAAAGCAGAGCTGCAGGTGCGCACGTAAGGCACTGAAACAAAGTGAGGCAAAAATCTTTTTGCGAAAACTACCGGGCTCTAATAATTAGAGATGATGGCTTATCGCGGAAAAACTTTGCTGTTTGGTTGCTTTCAACATACATTTAGTTTATCAAAAGATTATTGGCTTTCGCTTGTACGTAGAGCAGTCATTCTATTTGACTGAGACTGTAAGAATCCCGCTATTGTAATATGTTATGTATGTTATTGGACTGCAGGTAGCAACGTTGTGTCAGACGTATATCACCAATCATACACCTTTTCAAGAAAATGCAAGGGTTTTCAAGGCTATGTTGGCACAAAAATGTCACGATATAGGCCTGCCATCATCTCTACACATAATAGCTAGGGCCATGAATATTTCGCGAAAAGAATTTTGCCCCAGTTTGTTTCAGTGCCTTACGTGCATATCTGCAGCCTTGCTTCATGGTTATTGGCAGCGTGTCTTTGTGAAGTCACGTCTTTCATATGACCGAGCCAATCACAGTAAGGCCACTGCAACACTACACACGCCTGTGATTCGCCGGTAGAACCCCAAGTCTCGTGAATGTTAAAACATACAATCATTGCCTATGAATAGAGCCCACGATTTTTGGTGAAAAGAATTCTGCAACAGTTTGTTTCAATGCCTTACGTGCACATCTGCAGCTTTGCTTCATGGTTATTGGCTTAATGTAGGCGTGGCTCATTTGACTGTGCCAACAGGAACATGGTTACTGCGACACCACACGTCTGTGATTTGCGGGTAGAACCCTAGACGCTGAGAGTTAAAAACAACCAATCACTGACCATGAAGCAGAGCTGCGTATGACCACATAATGTATTGAAACAAATTGTTGCAGAATTCTTTTCACCAAAAATCGTGGGCTCTACCTATGAAGTAGAACTGCAGATGTGCTCGTAAGCAGTGGCGGCTCGTGGGTTGTTGCCAGGTAGGGCTGCAGTTGCCAAGAACTGCACAGTATTGTGCGCTGGTTGACCCTTGATTGCTTTATAATTTTTTTCGTTTTTCGTTTGTTTGTTGTTTTTTTCATAACTTCATTCTAAGATTTCTGAGACGACATAATTTCGCAAGGACGTATGTCCACAATAACACAGTACAGAAATTACGTTAGACGTGATTAGAAAACTATATAATTTTTATCTGGTTAATAAATTCTACATAACTAATAAAACAAATGAATAAATTTTGTAGGAATTTTAAATGTGTGAAGTAATTCATTTGAAAATTGAAAGCAAATGCAACTTAGATGATATCTAACAGCCAAACATAACTTTTATGTCATCAGAATCACGTGAAATAATATTCTTGGAAAATTTATATTCGATTTTTCTGTGCTTGAATATTAACTTGTGAGTTAAATTTTGTGTTGAAGTAGTTGTAAAGTACTATACAATCGTAAATGGTGCAAATGTTTTATATATTTAGACATATTAACTGGCCACTACCATGTAATCAAGGAAAATGTATTTTAAAAATGTATAATATGAATCTAGCTTTAAAAAAAATCTTAAAATCGCGGTAAAAATGTGTAGAATATTTTAATCTGCCTTCTGTGTCATGTCATCAAAACCTTGATATATTACCGAAACTTGGGAACTTTCCTTCTAGCCTCTTGGCCACCCTTAATGGGACATATTGGCATTCCCTGCAGAGGCAGCCTACTGATAAATTTATGTAATACTAGCTGCCCCTTTGCGGCTTCGCCCTCGTGTACTATATAAAATAGTAACTAACTTTTAATTACGTATTAATTGATGGTGTTACTATATTTTCTGTATATCTTTAAAACAACACATACATACAGCTTTATCCAGTCCACTTCGCTGAGCGTACTTTAATTGCAGAATATCTTTGTTTTAATTCGTATTTATTTCTTTATTAAAATAGCTGCCCGGCTGCGGCTTTGCCCGCATGAAATTATGCAATGTAAACAGTAACTCTGGATAAAATATGTGATGAAGGCATTTAACAGCTAGCGTACTCAATAGCTCAGTGTAAAGGGCGCGCGCAATATGCTCGTATGATGTCATTGTAATTCCCATAGCAAAGTCTTGCATGGGATACGAACCTGTAACCCCACCCCTCCGACACCACAAACTTTATACAGTACATGAATGAATGCTTAAAGGCAGGCCGTAATAGTTCTGTCGTATATACAGGCTACAGTCCAAAGAGGTTTTATTTATGAGTAGGTTGGCAAAAAGAAACAACTGTTGAATTATTTCTCCATGATCATTCTCTTTTTACAGGAGACTGTAGCATTTTACTTCTTGTCCTTAATTTTCGAATTTCATTAAATCCTGAATTTGATTTGTAGATAATTACATAAGCTTCATTCTTATCAAAAAATCATCTCTATATCTCGACGGGTATAAGCGGTACAGATGATTATTTGAAAACACATTATAATTTTTTAACAGCTTTCAAGAACGAATTTGGAATAACACTGAACTTTTATGATATTTACGTAAGATTTATTTTAAAGCAAAAACCATTTCAATATTTCCACTGGTTTAGGAGCTTAGTGGGATTAATTAAAAACACGTTTTATTTTTTTAAGAGCTTTCAAGGACGAATTTCGAAAAATTCTGAAACTGCTTTTTAGATATTTACTTAAGCAACATTTTAAAGAAAAAATCACCACAGTATCTGAAATGGTTTAGGAGAAATCACGGATTAATGAATAACACATTTTACAGGTTTTCACCACTTAATTTTCGAATTTGACAAAATCGAAAAATTCGCAAATGTGCATTTGTTTGAAATTTAAAAAAAAAAAATTATGATAGCTTTCCCGGTTAATGAGATATCAGGGATTCTTTGAAAACACATTTTACCTCGTTTCACCCACCTAACTATCGAATTTCGAAAAATCCATTCTTAGTTGGTGTCTGCGGGGCAAGGGGAAGATTCCCTTAAAATTTCATGTTTCTAGGTCCAGCGGTTTGGGCTGTGCGTTGATAAGTGAGTGAGTGTATCAGTCAGGACACTTCATTATATGTATTAAGTTTATAAGAAAAATGTTATAATTTTGCAATGGAGTACGTCCAAGAAACTGAATCTACTTATCATTTTAATTTAAGTCACATGTTTTACTAAATAAATACATTTTATATTTTGTACATTTTGCTAATAATCTCCTGTTTTGATAATTTCTTTCTAGAATGGCCTAACATCTAACAAAAATTGCATTATATTAGCCTACGGCTTAAAAAGTAACTTTAAATTAATTTATCGAAAATATTATGTTGTTGTATATAAAAACCTGAAAAATTTTTATAGCCTACCATTAATTTACAGTTTCACCTCTTTGTCATTCTAAACACACTTTTGATAAGAATTTTGTTCAATGTGGGTCTGTGTATCATGATGTAACTACGTAAATTATCGAGAGGAATAAGGGATTTGAGGGAGTGACCTTCATTGGTATTATTTGATGCCAAATATATAAAGTATTTTAATTTCTACAAGAAAAACTGTACATAAATTATATTGTGATTTAGATTTCAGTAATAAGATGTTAAACCGTTGTCTATAAATGTATATTGTTCTTGTCCAATTAAATACAAAGTTTTTTCGAACGAGAAGTTTTCTTTTGTAATTGAAAATTAAATTGAAATATTAAAAAATAGAAAACGTTTAAGATTTAATGTTTTTGTGTTTCCCTTGAATTGCATGATCTTACAGGATTATGGAGGCGAAGGTAGTTCATACAAAGCCGTTATTAACGAAAGAAAAGGGCCGAAACTCTTGGATGCACAGTGACTAAAGGAAGACTTGCACTATAGAGCATACAAACACTTCTGCAGAGGCGCGAGCAGTTGGCACACCATATATTTAATTTTATCGTAGTTTCTTAACGAAAGAAAACCGTCCTTCGTTTCAGCGGCAAAGTATTTTTAAATCTAACCTAAGCTAACCAAACTAACGTCCGAGGTCTATGCAGAACGTTATGCCTCTTAGTGCAATTCTTCCTTTAGGCGATAATGACGCGAAGCCTCTAAGGTTACTTCACTTGTTCCTAGTGAGGCAATATAACTCAGTTGAGAAACTCGCGTGAAGTTCAGCTGCGGCATTTCGGCGTCTTGTGGCGCGTCTATTCACTTGGCAAATGAAACATTCCTCGCGTCGACACACGGCGTTTGCTCACACTATTGTACACTGATACACCAAAGGAACAGGTGAACTTTCATTATTGCAGAATATTTCATCACAGTTAAGGCTCAAGCAATCGCCGGTAAAAGAAGAAAAACTGACGGAGTGGAAAATGAAGGGGAAAGAGTAACTAGCTAATCGTCATAGCGGTTGCTAAGCCCGCTTCCTACACCATCAGTTCGGCTCTGTTACTGGGAGACTTAAATCCAAACTACTCATAAGGAAGAGATATCACGAACATTGGCAGTAGATAACTGGCTACCTCAGGGCATAACCTCTATTCAATTCCTTTTTTCATTCTCTTCAATGGCGGATTAACAGCTTTTCTAGAGAGTTGGGGAAGCGGGAAAGTTATCTTTACCAAGAGCTGGCGTCCATTAGGAATGTTCATGTTAACAAACTACTACGTATTGTAAAAAAAATGGTTATGAGCTGCTGTAGCCAACAATCAAGACTAAGCGTACATCACGACAATATTAAAATTAAATAAATGTATTAGTCTTGAGGTTTTTCTACACTTATTTATCAAACAGTGACTACAAAACATTTAAATGATACATATAAACATTGCATTGGTTTTTTTTAATGAACTTAATAATACAGGCAGCAAACAACTTTTTTAAATTTTCAGAATTCAGCAGAGCAAGACACCTTAACTGTCTCAGTCGTTGATAACGTGTATTACAAATACAAATAAATAATTTAATAACTTAACTGTCATGTTCCAGTTACTAATGCTATGTTCACTCTAGAAAATATTATTTTATAACATGGAATTTTATTAACTCAGCATTAATTGTGTAAGTAGGATAAAGGCACGTACAAGCTTTTTAAATCTTCAGATATTTTTATACACTTGAGACCGAATCTCACTTTAATACTGTACAGATTTAATTTTTGCTAAGAAGATAATGAGCAAACCTCAGAAATATACAAAAAAAAATACGATTGTGATGCACTGTTAACAAACAGAACACTTCTTCTGCGCTCTTTCATTTCAACAGACCTATTATTTACAACATTCTTATCAGTAACAATACATTCATGCACCAAGTGCGAGCGCTAAAAGTATTTCTACTGTGCAACGGTTTCGAAGCCATGTCTCAACATATCTCAAAATAGATAATGGTCGTTCAGCCGTTGCAGTGGATACAGGAAGTCACACCATTAAAAATAAATTTTATAATGTTGGGGAACATTTCGGCGACACATATATGTAAGGCTGGATTTATTTACTTGGACATACTCCATTGCGAAATATATGACTGTCAAAAGGAAACTAAAAAAAATAATACAAGAAAACATAAATAAGCAGAGTATGCTTTAGTCATCAGGATACATACACAACATGAAATTCCACAACTGGAATCTGGTCAGATAAAAACAAGGAACTAACAGAAAATAAAAGAAATAACAAGAAT
>PNEQ01050071.1:0-18470 GCA_003012365.1 Medauroidea extradentata
GCCATTCGTAACAGTGCCCTCATACAGCTAATAGTCTAACTACTAGGCACTGCCATTTTCGGAAGTACAGTTTTTTGGAACAGTTACATTCTATCGAGAGAAATCAAAACATAGCATGACGTGAATTCAACATGATCTAATAAGTCGGTCAAGATTACATATGATTCGGACAATCAGATGTTAGGCACTCCGCCGTTAGTCACTCCGCCGTTAGGCACTCCGCCGTTAGGCACTGCGCCGTTAGGCACTGCGCCGTTAGGCACTCCGCCGTTAGGCATTCCGCCGTTAGGCACTGCGCCGTTAGGCATTACGCCGGTAGTATTTCATTTTAGGCACTGTGCCGTTAGGCGTTACGACGTGTACTCACGAAGAAGCACTGCTGTGATTTCTGTAACAACTCATTTAGTAAATCGCATAATGCGAGAAGATATGATAAGTGAATTTGTCTGAAAACCCCATCTCGCAAGCAGCTACGCTGTGATAAGTGCAGTATTACAATAGCAAGACAAAATTTTATGAAGAGACATCGTGCAACGAGTAAATAAATTGTTCCTTTACCTGTGAATCGCTATTTGCGGAAGTTTGGATCATCAAAATTGCAAAGTGGAGCCTACAGAAGTGAAAACTGACTCTACAAAAGAGTCGAAGATATTAGAACTGACTATCTTATCATACATATGTTCATGTAGCTACTGTCGCATAACATTTTCATGTGCTCGTAATGCAAACAGACATGCAGCCCACAAATGTAAAATACATCTTTGTCGTAAAACTTACAGATGTGATAGCTTCAATAATTTCTTGACATGTGCTGATAATGTAAACAAACACCAGAAAATATGCATAGGGCTTGTTCATTTTTCAAATCAATTGTTACCATCATTGCAGAAAACACATACACTTGTAGATGGTGCTGCTGCAAATGTTGATGAAGAAATGTGTACTTCATCAATTACTTTCGATCATCATGCGAATGCAGTGGATATTCTGTGAACAATTGAGCATCATCAAGATACAAGTGTGGACAATCCAAAAAGGCCTTTAGGTACGAGTTCCAATATGACAAGATACGAGAGAAGTAAAAAGTGTGTTAAGAAAGAAGATAATTTTTTTACTTAAACACGACAACTTGTTTTGAATGCAAACTTCCGTTCAAGTACTTCGCTCAAACATATGCAGAATGATTTTAAAAACACCGACAACACTTAGTATGTTGTACGGGACGACAGACTGATCACAATTGAAGAAGGAACCAATGTCCGGAAACGCACAGTGTGGGCGCAGGAGACCAGAAAAGTGTCAGTGCGACATGTGGTCAATAAAACGAAGAAACAGTATGCTGCAAACAGCTGGTAACAAACGGCGTTCAAACTATGTACCTTCGGCGGCAATGCAGAGTCTACTGCAGCGGTGCTGAGCTGCATGGACATGTTTCAATACGTGCGGTTGTCTGGAAAGAATGTCAATCGTTCCATGTGCTCGTCCCATGAGGTCCTCCTCTGATATTACAGGAGTGGCATACACCATGGCTTTCATACTACCCCACAGAAAATATTCGAGTGGTGTGAGATCTTATGATCATGCTGGCCACGAAACAGGTTCTCCTTGACCAATCCATCGATTTGGGTATGTAACGTTGAGGTGATTCCTCACATTTCTATCAAAGTGTGCTGGAGCTCCATCGTGTTGCGGCCACATGACCTGTCGCATTTGCAGCTAAACTTTATCCAATAAGATAGGCAAGATATCTCTTAGAAATGTGAGGTAGATCAGTCCTGTTAATCTGTTTGGCAGTAGATATGGACCAATGATATGGTCCGCAATTATTCCAGCCCATACGTTGATACTGCACCTGTTGTGGTGACTGTGAACCACCTGCGCACATGGATTTTCGTCTGCCCAAACATGCATGTTATGCAGGTTTACAATACCAATGCGATTAAAGGGGCATTCGTCTGTGAATAGCATCAAGCTTGGGAATTGTGGCTGCAGTACGCAGTGTTGTAAAAACCACTACGCAAACTGGACTCGTCGTGGGTAGTCATTCTCCAGTAATGCGTGGACATTTTGCAGATGGTATGAATGTAGTAGCTGGTCGTGAACAACCTGCCACATAGCATTTTGAGATGTGTGCAGTGTCTGTGCCACTTGCCGAGTTCTGGTGGATGGGTTCTCTTCGACCAGTCTCAACACATCTTCCTCTAATTGAATGTGGTCGACCCGCATCACGTTTTGGCACACAACAAAGGGATAACATTGTGAACATTCAACACTACACTACTGCTGTGCAATAGTATTACTGCTGTACACATAAGTAACAAGCACAAGTTACACTGCTATGTACATATGTGTGAAACTTTCCGGCTTCTCTTAGTCGTCTCTCAATGGTCGCGAACGAAGAATGATATGGAGTATGTCTGTTTGGAAAACGTTCCACATACAGTCATGCAGCAGCTCGACCATTGCAGTCTGTTTTGTCGTATGCGAGCGCAATGTCGGTCATTTCCGCTGTTGTGTACTGGTACATGTCGACTATTGCCAAATATGGCACTGCTCTGAAAGACTACTAAACGTACCTCGGTCAAATGTATCGAGTAGCGCCTGCGCAGGAATGTTATTACCGTCTCATCGTTAGCTAAACTGTCCCGTACCTGTTGTGGAAACCAAAACGGATTGCAACCAATGACATCAGTTGTCTGACATTGACGTTCTACTGCGACCACACCATGCGTTTCCGGACATGGGTTCCTTCTTCAATTATGATCAGTTTGTCGTCCCGCACAAGATACTAAGCATTGTCGGGGATTTTTCAATCATCCTGTATACAGGATGATGAACTTTGCCATATTATTCATCGTGAACAGGTAGCTGCATTTAATAATGTTTGTAAGGAGTATAAATAAATGTGTACGGTTCCAGTCCTGAAGCCCGTACATGTCGTAAATGAGACGAGTAGTAATGGATTCATTTTGAAGGAATTAGCTTTCCAGGGCATTCTGAAGACTTATGTAGCACCTAATGCGTCAGACACAACAAAAATTATTTGCTCATTTCTAACCAACGTGAAAGCGAAATTTCAATGTCACCTCACAGAAGAACTGGAAGCCTCCGAAGACGAGTAATTTTTCCCTTGATTTTCACAGTCGAAAATTTCTAATTATTGTGGACATGTTTATACAGATGTGGGTCTTCCCTTTCCGCATTTCGGAATCTTGTTGGACGAAAGAATTCACGTGCCATCACTTACGAAGCTTCTGAAATATATGTACCTAGACAAAGAATTTTATTAAGAGTTTTTGTATGTGTATTATATCACAGTTCAAAATCTTACCACAGTAAAAATACAATGTGTTGGATTATACCACTTTGCATAGAGCCTACGTCTCATATATCGCTGAACAAATTCAGTCAATTACACTACATTTATTTTTTAAAATACAAGATGTTATTCCTGAAGTCGCAGTGAGGCATGCATCCTGGATCTCTCTAAATAAAACCAGAAAACCGTCGGTAAACTGTTTATCTTTGCGGATTTCTGAATCATTTGTAGATCATTCAGTTGCTCGCTTTGAGGATTCGTATGACAGAAATAGTTAATAATTCTGCGCTACCAATAAGGTGCGAATATTTTTTAATCATACATAAACAATTCAATTGCCTGCTTTGAGGTGTTTTAAATCGTATATAAATTAATTTGTTGTAAGCTTTGAGATTTCGTAGGTGCATTTCTTTGGATAATTCTGAATCATATAAATATGATTTAATTGCCTGCTTTGAGGTTTCAAAGGTGCATTTCGTTGGGGATTTTTAAATCATAGGTAAATGATTCAATTGCCCACTGTGAGTTTTCGTAGTGCATGAAAAGCTAATATATTTTAAAAAGTTAGTATAATTATATAAAATTAATAAGATATAGGTTCGTTGAAAATTTTTAAAGGAAATTACATTAATTGTGAACATTTAATTGCAACAAAAGTTCTTTATATGTACAGTATTTAAACAAATTCTTTCGTCAGTGTTCTTGTAGCTAAGTTGACTAGGGCCCATGTCTACTAACACATAGTTGCAAGTTCTAAACCAACACTCGGCGAATAAAAACATTTAACTCGCTTAAAAAAATTTAAAATCGTGAGGAGTATTCTCTCATATACAAACACACACATTCTCTCATATACAAACACACACATTCTCTCATATACAAACACACACATTCTCTCATATACAAACACACACATTCTCTCATATACAAACACACACATTCTCTCATATACAAACACACGCATTCTCTCATATACAAACACACACATTATCTCATATACAAACACACACAAATTCACCCTTAATAGTAACAGCGAAACTAGAACTCTCTAGTAGACGATGACGTAAACATTGGAACAAACATGGCGGATCCCGACAGCAACATCACCTGCCAGCCACCTATGAAAACAAGCATGACCCCCCCCCCCCCAACAGACGATGACTAAGGAAAATTTTGAGGGAAAAAATTCCCACTCACAAGTG
Source organism: Medauroidea extradentata (assembly GCA_003012365.1). Taxonomy (NCBI): domain Eukaryota; kingdom Metazoa; phylum Arthropoda; class Insecta; order Phasmatodea; family Phasmatidae; genus Medauroidea; species Medauroidea extradentata. The sequence goes on from PNEQ01050071.1 coordinate 4,522, forward strand.
ACAGGTGAAACGAGATGGAGAAAATGACAAAATTGACGACATGACATGATATGACACATGACATAACATATGACACAACATAAGACATTGGATACGACATGGGGCATGACATATGACATGACAAAATGGCCACCATACAAAACAAAATAGCCGCCATGATGAATTTCAAGATGCCGGCTTGCTCTCAGTCAGGAGCCATTGTGCCAGCTGCCCCATTATCCTACTACTAACTAATGTAAGATATAAAATAAAACTATATATGCTTTTCAGTTTCATAATGTATCCTTTTAGAGCTCGCACGATAAGTCACTCAGGTTCTTCAAAATTGATCACCCTGGCAGCGTATTGTAGTGTTGTAAAGTTTGCTGTAATTACGAACTTAAATATCTGTTTGCATATATATATATATATATATATATATATATATATATATATATATGAAGTACTTTTTCCTGTACATGCCTCTATTTGAACACAATAGGAAATTACGAATGTAATTGATCCGAAACAAATGTACTTTTCTTTCATATTTTTACTCACACATGTCCCTCGCTGTACGAGAAAAGTTATGGCGTAAACACAGGCGATAAAATAAGTGGGTTCGAATCAATTACTTATGTTTTTTACTGTGTTACAAACTCTGTTGGAATGTCAACTTTTCTTTGATTAACTGCTTATTTCCATGAAACTCTTTGTACGAAAAACATAATTTCTTAACTTTTCACGTCTATTGATGAAAGAAAGACCTTACTGATTTTTGCCAGTTCTGAATACCTATTTCTAATTATTAGTCATACACCTGGCATATTCGTTTTGTAAATTGTCATTGTCTTTACCATGTTATTTGAGAAAGTGTCCATTTAACAAGTTTATTGTTGATGTATTGGAATGTGAGTAATGTATTCATAAGACATGCTCCTACAATACTTAAATCTTTAATTATGCTACCTTATTTTCCCCTGGACTGCATAAAGTAAAGGTGGAGGGTAAAATACACTTGTTATTTAAGAAGTGCGTACTATACAGCCCAGTCAGAATACACTACTTAAAAGAACAGCTTATAAAAATGTAAGTCTCTAGTTGCTGTATAACATTGTATCAACGTTTTCCAGTTCCGTTTCAGTGTAGGCTATTCTGGGAAAGGAAAAATAGCTAAAATAAGTATCTCCGCATCTATATTCAAGCACTAAAACTATCTTTCCATATGTTTAAATTGTATTCGGACGCACATTTACAACTTTATCTGCAATATGACCATTGTCATCGCTGAAAGTCATACAGTTACAGATGGTAAGACTACACGCCAGTTTAGTCTCTTGCGCGCGAAGGCAGAGAGGCATGAGTTGTTCGTAATTGGTACTACCGCGCTTAAACTAACGAAAACTCCCGAGTAGGTATGTTGTGTGTTGTTGCTGTATAGGGAAATGCCATCACTGTAAATGTCGAGCTCAAGTAATGTTACGTACTTTAAAAAGAAAAACGGCAACGAAACACAAATCTTTCGGAGCAAGAATGTAATGATCAGTGTACAGTAAGTGAAATTCTGTCAAGGTGAAAGCAAAGCTGTGGGAATTGAATTTTCCCATGAGAGTGGTTCAAGATTTGGAGAAAATGTTGTCTATCACTTACATGAAAAACATGTTAAGGTGTCGGATTATATTCATGATATTTCCGCAGCATTACCTGATGAGGAATTTATCAATTTAATTTCATAAAATCTGCATCCATATGCGAGGCAGCAGTTCATGTTTCTATCTGTACCTAAAAATCTGGCATAGTTAAAGATCTGAGGAATTAGGTTGGAAAACCAATGCTATACTGCCCAGCAATGTGTACGGGAAGAAAGGCAGGTAAAATGTGGGACAGCATGGTATGGGCCAGGGGATAGAAAGGTTTGGCAATCGAGTTCAAAATCAGTTGGGGTGTTTTCTGTGCAATTTAGGGGGTCATGTCGCCTCCAATTGCCCTTCTAGCGAATTAACCATTAAGAACCCTCCCGCAGCGTGAAAGCTGCTGACCTGTTTCAGACGTCAGGGTTTCTCAGTGTAAAAGTATCAAGACTAGGACTTGTTTTTAATGTAATGCTGTGGGACTCACATCGCCAAGGATTGTAAAAAGTAATAATATGGACATTCTAATGGTATTCGTCAGAGGCGGGGTACAGATCAATAAATGACGAAGGTTAGTTGATCAAAAAACTGTAACCATTTTACAACCCTATGAAAATTCGTGATAGAGATATTTTTGTGATGGTGGACACTGGGGCGACGGCTTGTTTAATGGGGCAAGGTTTTGTTAGCCAGCTTGTATGAGATTTCTCTGAAATTAAATATTGCATGAGAGTAGTGCCGAGCTTCTCACTTCAAGTTACCAATGGGCCCGGGTGCCAAGTGAAAACATCGATGCAGATTGATTTTAAAGCAGCTCATTTCTCCTGGATCCGTTGGTTTTGATTTATCCAGCGATTGTTGTACGAATGCGTGTTGGGATTAGACTTTTTACAGGAAACAGGGGCTGTTCTAGACTGAAGTAAAGGGACATTCGTGTTTGAATTTGATCCAAGTTTTTCTATATCGCAGCTGCGAAAGAGAATGAGAAAGCAAATTAAAACTTGTGTCCTTATGGAGGTGCACAAGAGTGATATTACAGGGATTATTACAAAGGGATAAATTACAGAAAATTATTGACGAGCTTGGGAATGATCTCACTGAGTCTTAAGGCAAGTGTGAGTTAATGCCGGTTCACATTATGGTTACTGTTGAGGAACTTATTAAATGCATACCATATCAGTGTTCACCTCCCAAATTAGAGGTATTTCGTAAAATAATATGTGATTTAAAGAAGTAGGGATGTGATTTGTAAGAGTAATTGTTCGTATGCGTAACCCGTGTTTCTTGTGTGCTAAGCAACCTGAAAACACGAAGGTAGGCTTGTATGCTGCTCGTTCATGGGAGAGATTATTCATGGATATATTTGGGACATTGCCACTATCTAGTAAAGGAAATATGTGTACTTTATTGTTGGTAGATGGATTTTCGAGACTCGCGTTCATGGAACCATTGCGGGATATGAAGGGCCTCTATTATTTGTGCAAAACTTGGGAATAACATCATTAAAATATTTGGCAGGCAATAAAGTGCACCCTCATGCGTGTTTCTTCTCAATAGTTCACATAAAAATTTTGCGTGAAGGTGAATTGTATTATGCATTTGTATTACATCTTTGAAAAGCAATACTAAATAACTACATGTTACACACACATTGGTAAGACAGTACCATCCTTTCGTTTTTCTCGAAGTTGTACACCACAATAGTGGCTGTGCAAATACTTACGATCAATGTAATCATTTGCAATACCTTTCTTATTGTCTGCTATATTTAATTTTTGTTCGGTAAAACGTTGCTTTGTAAGGGTGGATATCTCCCTTTCAAGTTACTGTACGATATTTTTCGTATGTAATGTTTTCTAACCCATTTTGGATAGAGCAATTGAGCACTTCCAAACACAATGTACACAGTATTGCTTCTGCTCTACTGGTACTCTATCGCTTCAGCCAAAGCTTCGCGTGCATTTTTCACGAAAACTATGAGCCCTAGACAGTTGAAATAGGAGTACCAGTTTTATTACAAAGCTCGCATTACTCAATAAAACATCGTCAAATGTTCCACTATCCCGAAGGCACAAACGTTTAGTTCACTTAGAGGGTGGCCACCCCTGTTATTTTAGTAATGGCTGAAGGTATCAACCAGCATTTGATGTGGGTTTGAAAATTATTATAACACAAATCAATGTTCAGAGCATTGTCGTTTTACAAAATTCTGTTTCCGATATTTAAAATAAATACTGTTCTCAGATACGATAATCCGTAGCTCATTACTCCCACAATATTACACTTAGGTACAAAGTGTCCTACATATGTCCTACTTTATTTTCCATAAAGAATCGCCTCCCTGCATTTGTACCTGTAGTTAAAGACCATCCTGTCTTGTTACAAGTTCGAGCAAAAAACTTTATGTGTGGGCAATTCCCTGAGCCCTATGGGATAGAGGTCTTATAATTAGAAATAAAAGAGTTGAATTAAGTTATTGATTTACAAGCTCACAAAGCTTACAAAAACACACAAAACAGCAATCAACTATAACTTTCACAACAACCTTAATTATGCACACAATCACTCCTGTGCCGCAAAACGTTAATTAACTTTGACAATTAAAGCACAAGAATATTTACCATTAATCAATTAAAGACTACAAATCACAATAAATATTCAGTCATATATCTAATCAACAGTCTCTCAAATAGTGACAGTGTACAACCTTAATAGTCCGCAGTGCTGATGAATCGTCATGTGCTGCGCAGCACCCCGAGTGCACTGCTGTCTTCACTCTTGAGGTCTTCGGTTCGACTCCCGTCGCGCACCTCATCTTCGCCCGTCAGCCCACCGCAGCAGTCCACTTGTTTCGCCCAACACTGCTCCGAAGGTAGCCGCCTGCCACCTCATAGTAGACTCTGACATCACCAAGACTTCTTCACCAGTCTCTCTCCACAAGCATAGCACCTTCCTCTAGCATGACCAATAGCGAACTCTCCAAAAATTGGTCGATTCGACGCTTACATACTCGGCAAAACAGTTGGGGAATTCCCGCATTTCAGGGGGCTAAATATATATATATATATATATATATATATATATATATATATATATATATATATATATATATATATATATTACAACATGTTCCGACTTGAGTCATGTAGGCCGCCCTCGTAGGGTTAAGTCACAGTTGAGGCAGGTGTCAATGATGTAGTTTCGGCGTGACTTCCATAATGTAGCCTCCGAGATTGTTAGTCATGGGCTAGACCACAAAGTGTTACGAAACAGCTGCCGACCACCAGCCTCCAGGTACATGGCATGCAACACTGCTCCCTCCTTAAGGGAGCTTGATCCCTGTCAGACCAGTTTGACAGTTTTTCTTATAAATCAGGGAATATACACATTGTTTTACTTTTTTCACACTGACAAGGTACAGTTTATTGTTTAATTTACTTTTTGAAATCTATATGGCATTGTTTCTGTTAATGTTGCGGCCTCTGTAGTCGCTCCCGTAAATAAAGCAATTTTTCTATTTCACCTGTTTCCCGTTGCAAAGTAATGACTATATTATAGTTCCAGCAATGACAGAAAATCAATTAAGTTTGTATCTATGCCATTCCATGAAAAAAATTTTGAAACATCGAATAGAACAGACGTCATCGAGAAGAAACAGATAAATCCAAGGTGGTAGGGATCAATATCCCTTAAGTCTGTTCGTTCCGAACAGACACAGCAGCCTCAGGTCCATCGTAGAGGGCCAATCTGTGTACATCTCATCATTTATCTTCTTCACTATTTCATAAAGGCCTTCCCAATTCTTCTGCAGCTTGGGACAATACCCCTTCTGAGGGATGTACAACCATACCAGTTGTCCTTGGAATGTTTCATCTGGCGCATTCCTAACATAGCGAGTCTTCAACCTGTCTGTCGGTGTTGATCCTAAGGTGTCGCCAGGCAAAGTAGTGAGTGTGAACCATGAAGTAACTATCTAGCATACACAGAGGATGCAATCTGGTATTCCTCCGCCGGTCGTCTGAACATCAGGTCGTTCGGGAGACGGAGATCTTTTCCAAACAGCATTCTTGATGGTGTCACCTTAGTTGCTTCATGAAGAGCGGTACGCTAGCAGAAACAGTGGTACCTTCGCATCCTAATCATTTTGATTATCGGATACATTGACGGATATGTACTGCTCCAGGGTGCGATTTAGGTGTTCGACAATTCCATCACGCTGTGGGTGTAGCGGAGTGGTTCGACCAGTGCATCAGCCACCGTGCTGGCTTCTTAATTCGGTATGGGAAGAACCTCTGGCCATTTGGTGAAGTAGTCCTGCACCACCAACAAGTACCGATTGTTTCTCTCTGTTATTGGCAAGGGACACAAGATGTCGACCACCATTCTCTCGAATGGGGCACCGACATTGTACTTCTGGAGACGACCTCGGCCTCCGACCCTCGGACCTTTCTTTGCGGCACAGTCTGTCGACATCTTCACAGCAATGAAGCCAGTAAAACCTCTCTCGAACCTTGTTGAGTGTCTTATTAATGCCAAAATGACTGCCTGCCACTGAATTATGGAGTTCCTTCAGTACCTCTGGGATCTTGTTCTCTGGGAGGACCAACTGTAGGTGTTCATGTCTGCCATCTGCACTCTCCCAGTTCCGGTAGAGGACACTATTCTTCAGAACAAGTGGATTCCACTGTGCCCAATATGTCTTAGTTGTAGCACTCTTTTCGGATAGTTTCTGCCATTCTGGCCAGTGATCCTGCTCTTTCCAATCCAGTATTGGGCACAAGTCCGGGTCATTGCTTTGTTCTTCTCTTATCTTGTCGTCAGTCCAGGAGTACTTCCCATCGGCCGTTGATGCCTGAAGCATTGTTGTTGTAACATACCGCACTCCTCCGCTTCTCTCCTCTTGCCATTCACAATGGTGACAATTGGAGTCACAAGGCCTGCGGGATAATGCATCTGCATTATTATGGGAACGACCAGCACTCTGTTCGACATCAAAGCTGAATTCTTAAAGATGTTGTATCCATCGAACTATTTGCCCTTCGGGATTCTTAAAGTTCAGTAGCGAGCATAGATCAGCATGATCTGTTCGCAAAGTAAATTGTCTGCCATATAAGTAGTGGTGGAAATGTGATATGGACTTTACCATCGCAAATAGCTCCCTACGAGTGACAAAATAATATCTCTCTGGTTTCTGCACCATTTTGCTGAAAAATTCTACAGTTTTCTTTACTCCATCTTGAACCTGTGATAGCACAGCACCAATGCCTACATCACTCGCATCTGTGTCCAATACAAACTCGCCTTTACTATCGGGGAAGCCCAAAATTGGAGGGGACATTAACACTTCCTTTAATTTTTTTGAAGGAGGCTTCACATTCATAGGTCTGCAGAAATTATATTTTAGCTTCAATAAGCTCATGTAGTGGCTTGACAATTGTAGCAAATCCATACACAAACCACCGATAATAAGCACAGAGTCCAAGGAAGCTTCTCACCTGTGTCCTGTCTGTTGGGTGTCCAGTCTTTTGTTGCTCTGTTTTTTTCTGGGTCAGTCTGGATTCCATCGGCAGATACAACATGCCATAGGAAACTAACTTTCTTTTGGAACAGGTGGCAATCCTTGGGAACCAGCTTCATATTTGTAGCAGTCACTTTCTGGAACACAGAATATAGTCTGGTAAGGTGTTCTTCAAATGTTTTACCTGTGACCACGATATCATCTAAGTAATCGTGGCAAATATCTAAAGGAAGGATCTTTTCCATTAGTCGTTCGAAGGTAGCAGGAGCACTGCATTGCCCAAACTGCATGACTTTAAACTGCCAAGTTCCTTTCCCTTGCACAGAGAATATTGTCTTCTCGCTGTCCACTTGCGCCACCTCACATTGCCAGTAGTCACTCTTCATGTCAGATGTAGAGAACCGTTGTGAACCTGTCAAACTGTACAGTGAGTTATCAATCCAGGGAGGGGGTAGCAGTCCTTTTTTGTCACATCACTCAGCCGGTGGTAAACCACGCAAAATCTTGTGGACCCATCTTTCTTCTTAATTAGCACAATGGGTGATGACCAAGGGCTGACTGACGGCTCAATCACATCCAAGTCCTTCATTACTTTCAAGATTCCATCCACAGTCTCTTGTGTAGCCACAGGTAGTCGTCTTGGGGATTGCTTGATTGGCCTAGCTATTCCTATATCAATGTGATGTTGTGCAGCAGATGTTCTGCCAATGTCAAGTGGCCCACATGAAAAAGTTTTCTTGTTTTTCTTTTAGAAGTTCTGCCATAGCCTTTACTTGTCTCCAGTTCAGGTTTTCTCCAATTCTAGTCAGCAGTTTCTTGAGTGATTCTGGCATAGTCCCATTAAGGTCCCCTGAATTGATGGCTTCTGTGTCAGTTGTAGTTATTTGGGAGACTTGTTTGCACACACCTATTATGGCCCCCTCCTAAAGCGGGACTGCCCTGTTCGACAAGTTGACCATTCGAACAGGTAAATTTCCAGAACTCGGCGAAACCAATGTTCTTGCTACCACCACCTTGTCAGGTAAGCTACTTCCTCTTCCCATATGTTCGACCAGAGCTACATGCCGCACAAAATTGCCTCGACACCGTGCAGGGTTGAAAATCTCACTGGATGCTGGCAAAACAGTCGTCTCACAACAGACCACTTGGCAGATGTTTTGGCGAGGATAGTTCACTTCGTGGCATCATAACCAGTTCTCGGTTACCAGCCCTTAGTACTCCCGACCGAGTATCTATACAGCACTCTAACTTGTGCAACTCATCTAGGCCCAATAAACTTTCATCTTCGGTGTCGGCTATGTACACTTCATGCTCAATGCAGATGACACCCAACTTCAACTGTACCTTTTCCTTCCCCTTCACTGGTGTTTTTTCGGCTGTCACTGTCGTAAGAAAGCTTTGTCTGCGATTATGGCCCATAGACTGCTGGGGAGAAGGCCCCAAGATGTCCGGTCGGGCAACAGTAATCGTTGCTCTGGTGTCCACAACTGTGTTGCAGTAAACATTATCCAAACTGCCATCCACTAGAATTGCATCACACTCTTTTTTACTGAGCGTACCTTAAGAAATACTGGGACCTTATCTCCAGCAGCCACCGACCTTTGTTCCTTAAGACCGGTGCTTACATGTTTCCCGAGGGCTGGACGTATCGGGCAGCCTCTTACTGCTCTAGGTTTCTGTTTTTCTGTAACAATCATGGACACTGGGCTCTGAGGTGTCCGGGTTCTCCACATTCCCAACAGCTTGGTCGCCCCTGTTGTCGAGGGCGGGGTGTAATTGGAGTGTATTTGTACTTAATTGCATTCATTGTTGTTTCCGTTCTCTTCAGGATGTTCTCTAGGCTGTTGTCTCTCTCATCGCCCTATGGTGCGACTGCCCGCACAGCACGCCGAGTTGATGTTCCTCTGGCAGGTTCGACCTCCAGTGCTCTGGCCAGGGCATCCTGCATAGTCCTTGGGGCGGCCAGGCGCACTGGTTGGCGCACCTTTACATCGGCAAAGGCATCGACGAAGAAGCCGACTGCTATGATGTCTCGTGCAGGTTCTGGACATCCCTCGAGCGACAAATGGACGAGTCGCACAATGTCCTGCCACAATTCTTGCAGTGGCTCTCCTGATCTCTGGGTGCGGCTCCTTAGTTGGGTATGTCGGGCATGTCGTAATTACATGTCTCCGAAGTGAAGTTCCAGGGTAGTAACTAATAATGTGATATATTCCAGACGTTTGTTGTTCTGGAACCGACTGGAGTTACTGAGGGCAGGTTCCCTCAGCACAGCAGCAAGATAGTAGGCACGTAGCTGGTTTGACCAACCATTTATGGAAGCCACTATCTCGAACTGGTTTTGATTCTCCCGCCACAGAATCTGGCCATCGTAAGGAGCAGGCTTGACAGAAATCTCCTTTCCAATGTTCGATGCAGGCACACTAGACACACATACATGTTGCAGCACATTTTCTGCCATGTTGTGAATCACACTACAGACTGGTTCAAACTTCGTGGTCTTCTCTTCGCCGCCTTCAGGTATTGATTCAGCAATGACCTTGTATTCCTCGGTAACAAGATGGCTATCTTCCTGACGCTGACGAAAGTCTTGCCACTGCTTTCTTAGATCACTTATTTGCTGTTCTACCATATCATTTGAGACGAGTGTCTCATCTATCTCGACCTGCAGAATACTACGAGCTTTTCCGTCTGCTATATTCTCTACTTTTGAGAACTGTTAATTCCGTGTCTTACTATTGCATCGCTTGAGGGGGAATTTGTGTACTTGGATTTCCTACCTTGTTGTTGCATGCATGGTTGAGACACGATGAAGTTTCCTGGCGAGGAACGATGGCGATACCAGCTGGGCGGCCCTTTTTCCCTTCGACCTGACTTCAAGACCTCGTACAGCGAAATGATGCGGGGCATGTTTGCTGCTGTTCTCTACGCCTTCGCCAAATTGTTTGCTGGTGATGACGGCGGTGCGTCAGGCGCTCATTGGCTGGGCGTGTCAGCTGAATTTCATGCCGAAGCTTGCCGAAGCCAGGGGCTAGTTTGAATGCCCGCCTGTTTGCGAATTTGGCGAGTTACCTGACGTCATCTGATGGGAGCGACGTTCTCCAGGCTGCCAACTGCAATGGTGTTTCTTGGTGTCACCGCATGTCCGTCTTGGCGCTGCAATTTCGACGACCTTCTCCAACAACCTTCCAGATGTTTCTCATTGGTCCACAATACAGGGGAAGTGGCAAGGGCTGGTATAAATACTAGTGCAATACGCGGGAAAGGCAGAGATGGCCGGGTCTTTGGGAGAGCTCAGGATTGCTTAAGTTATGTAATTATTTCTATATGACTGTTACTATGCCCGAGGAAGGTTCCATGTTGATAATGAGAATTAATGGTTGCGGGGCCGTATAGTTTTGAAAGCTCACTTGGTTTGTATAGCTTTCAGGGTAATGCTTGCTGTAGTATTGCAGATTGTATTATTGCCCATGTTGGGTGTGTCTTCGCGTTGGGCTAGTAATGGTAACTTGTTTTTATATAGATTGTTAAATTATTTATTTGTAAACTTGGAGTCAATATATACTTGAGATAAACGTAACTTATTGGAGAAGTTAATTTATATTTCCTATTTTACTTGTTGAACTTGGGGTTTTTCCAAATGATACTAGGAATAAATTTATATAATTGTTTATAAATTTTGTAAATGTTTACTTTGCCTTAGTGGCAGCTGTGTACCTGATTATTGTCTAGCCACGTAATTCAACTAAGGGCATAATTTATGACAAAACATTGAGAATATCGCCCATTTAAATAAATGGAAAAAACTTAATACTTTAATGCTTCATTTATATATGTATATATATATATAGTTCCTTATGCACTCCTATCACTATCGTCGCATCTGTAATTATTTCTTTTAGTATTGTTAACCCTAGAACTTTGGGTTACATATGTATGCTGTCTACCTTCGTGTCCATGCTGCCTAACTTCACATTCACATTATCTATCTCTTCATTTACCCTGCCTACCTTTCTCGTTCATAGCATCTATTTCCTAGTACACCATTTGTTTTACACTATCTACTTGCCTATTTACATTTTCATTTACACTACTTACAAGATTGCTAACATTCTCAATTTCCTTATCAACATTTTCATTTACACTATCTATTTTTGTCTTCACTAACCAGTTTCTTATCTACATTTTAATTTACACTATCTCAGAGAGAATTGGTTTGGCCACTTAATTGGCCACTCATTCCCTCAGTGAGGGCCTTTAGTACTTCTATTTCTGCTGACATACTTCTTGTATTCATTCACATTCACAATAGCAATTTATACATATTGTTACAAGTTGCGGGCTAGGTACGTTTGGGGATGGAGGTCTTTGATAAAATAAAGAAAATAAAGCTTACCTAGTTTAAAGGCCTTTATTACGAGCACAGATTCGGTCATTTTAGAAGTACGCCTAGCCGATGGCATGTTTGGTTTTTCAACCTAACAATAATAAGTTATCATAAGAACTGCACAATTCTCTACACCCACAGCAAACTTAATGTCTACCACATGCTCATCTCATAGTCTGCATAGTTTTGATCATTGTGTATATTTTATATGATAATTACCACCTACCACTTAGAGAATATTTCATTAAATTAGCTAACAGCTGGCACCACATTTGACAGATAGCAGAATTTATATACATATATGTATATATGTGTATATAAATGTATATATATATATATATATATATATATATATATATATATATATATATATATAGAGAGAGAGAGAGAGAGAGACAAACCTAATATTGCATATTTCATTTCTATTAACAACTTTAATAACATGCTTGGCAGTAAAATGTTATTTTTTGTCTGATGTCTAAAATAGTTAAATTTACTCTTCTATCATCTGAATTAAATGCCAGCAAGCTTACTTGTGAATATTTCTTTGGTAGTTTAGTTTCTGTTTAGTTAATTCCATCTTATTTTGTGTGTTTTTGAATATATATGTTTTCATAGGCAGAATTGCATGTATGGGAAGGTCAAGGACTTGTATCGATGTGCTCTACACATTTCATCCCTTACACCCATACTGGCTTTGAAGACGCTCACATACGACCATTTAGAGACGATATAACTGAGCTGTATTGCAATGAACTGAAAAATTTATTTTTCTTAACCCAAGAGGATTGAGTTACTATTCGACCAGCACTAATTTCGTGTAGCGTATTTGTCAAATGCGTATATTCTCTACTTTATGAACATCAATTATGTTGGTAATTAGTAATCATCCCTTCAATGGGTTGGCATGAATACTAATTCCTTCCCAAAACTGTAACAAATGGTAGTTACTGTATCGGTGAAACTTTTGTTGATGTTTCAGGAAATAATTGACTTCAATGTAACGGAGAGTACCAGCAGCTTGATGCTTCACAGCAAAGGACTTGAAATTATCGAAGATAATGTGGCACTGTTTCTCTTGCCTCCAGGTAAACGTGCTGCTTGCAATATAAAAGTTCGCTTGTGCCCTAGCACTTGCACATTTGTTGTAGTAAATATTAATATTCACTACTTATGGTGTACCGGCCAAACTATTGATTTTAGACACATAGTTCATAATGAAAAATGTTTCTGGTGACGTTCTAAGTAGTCCTACGTAAAAATGGTTTTGTTATGTTAGGTTATATTAGGTTAGTTTGGGTTAGATAGTTTAGTTAAGTTAGATTAGGTTAGTTTAGGTTAGGTTAAGTTAGGTTATATTAGTTTAGGTTACCTAAAGCAGACCTGTCATACTCAGAACATTCTTTCTCACTTGGTTCTCTAGCGTGTGCTTACACAGAAAGTTTTATTCTATTAGCAACAACACCACGTGGCTTCGTAGATGCAGGAGCAGAAATCTTTCTTCCTAAAAAAGTTCAGTCACAACCTTTCTACAATTTCATAGGTGATCTATGGTTCACAGTTTCAGATACAGTTCGATAAGTATTAAATTATTATTGGTAGGAATGGTGCTGGCTGACCGGGTCTGTATTGCGCGATAGAGGTTTAGCAGAGTAGGACCGATATGGATTAAGTGTGTCGCACTGCACATATGAGAGTATGAGGCTTAGCAGGAGGACAGGTCTTCTGCCGTATAGATAATATTTAAGGAACCATAACTAGAAAATTTAGAACCTGAAAACTACAACAATAGCCACTTCTGGACGCTTCGGAAATTTAATAATGACATGGGATCTAGATTTTCAAATAATTATTAAACAGTGTAAATCAAATTTTAAGTAAGTCAGATAGCAATATTCAGCCTGTGAAGTAGTTACGCAAAATTACGTGTTCGTAATTAATTACAAAGCTATTTAGTTATTTAGTTGAAGAGTCCCTTGATCCTTACACTAACATTGAGTTTAAATTAGTACATTCATATAGTTAAGATTAAATACTTTAAAGAAACATGTAGACTAATGCAGGGTTTCATAATAAGATTGGGCTGCTTTTTGTGTAAACTGCTATTATTGTAGAACACAGACACAGTTATGTTGGTCAGAGTGCTGTAAACACAAGGAGAGTTCATACAGCACACAAAGTGGAGAGGATCAACTCTAGCAGTATGATTCTTACCACGGATATGTCTCGAGACTGATTGTGTACGCTGCTATTAGAGAAGAACACAGACACAGTTATGTTGGTCAGAGTGCTGTGAACACAAGGAGAGTTCATACAGCACACAAAGTGGAGAGGATCAACTCTAGCAGTATGGTTCTTACCACGGATATGTCTCGAGACTTATTGTGTACGCTGCTATTAGAGAAGAACACAGACACAGTTATGTTGGTCAGAG
>PNEQ01050083.1:0-12119 GCA_003012365.1 Medauroidea extradentata
GGCTGTTAATCTGACCACGTGTTTTTAAATGCTGTTATGCATGCGTCCATCCCTCGATACCACGAACCCTGAGGTAAGAGTAGCTCACCGCTGAGACCGGAGCAGGTATGAGAACTGACCAGATTACCAACTTTCTTTGTGGAGCATTGGAAGCAACTAGTGGGGCATAGTACTGAAGAGAGAGTGCGGTGCCACCACACCACTCCGCCATACTCTCTACTCTGCCGGCTGGCCTCGTGCATCTGACGCTACGCTAGCCTACTCCAAACGTTACACAGGACCTGTTGTAAACAAAGCCAACTTGCATGTCTGCTTTTATTGTTTATTTATTTTACTTCCAAGAAAGTTTACCACGTTTAATGGTTTCTTTTATAAACTGACCATAGTATTCTCACTAATTAAAATATTAGCCCTCGGATACAAGCAAAACACAAATAAATGTCAACATACTATTCTGTGTTAGTGGCCCGCCCTTATTTTCAACTCCGTACGGTATTTTGTTTAAAAAAAAAATACCCTACGCCACCTTCGTGATCTGTAGTTCAAGAAAACATCTTGTGAGCGGTAGTTGCCGGGCCGCAGACGCCGCAACAGTATGTCTAGGGGAGGGGGGCGAGGGTCGGTTGGCCGCCGCCCGATGTTTGTTTTGTACGTGGGCCGTATACGAATGTTTTATTACGTGTGTTTATGTTCTGTTTTCGACTTTCGTGCATAGAAAATGAATTAAAACAGTAGAGTGTACTATGTTGACATATTCATCATTTTTTCAAGGGGAAAAAAATTTTTTTTTATCTCGCAAAGAGGCCGCACCCCACTTTTTGAGATCATATTTTTGGAAAAAAGGTGCGGCCTATATCTGCATAAATACGGTACAGTAAATCATAGTGACGAACAACATCACAGGCTACAAAAAACATGCATTGGAATTTTTTGTATTTTTTAGAAATTGCAGAAAATTGCAATCACCTACTACCTACTGTATTTACAGTATTTCAATTTCATTAATTTTTTTAAATTGCTAAATATACTTAACACGGCTTTTGTACATACCTTGATGTAGCCCGTAACACTGTTCTTCAATGTGGTTTATTTCATTTCTGTAAGTCAGTTGGTTTTCCTTTCTTGCATGAAGTTATTTTATACAAATTTAGCCTTTGACCTGCCATTATACAAAAACTATGAAAGCTAGAAAATTTTCATTGCTGTAAAAAAAAAAATCAATAAACAGCAATCTCTCGGTTTTACACATCTCAAGGGAAAGAAAAAAAAATTGTCTTTAAGCTGAAGGGTTTTTTAAACTGAATGATAAAAGTACCGTATTTACTCGCATAATGGCCGCACCATTATTTTGAAAAGCCTAGAGCAGTATTTTAAAAACTCCGAATAATGGCCGCACCCCATATTTTTCAACATGGGATACAATACAGTAAAACTCTGTTAAGACGTTTACCAAGGGATCAGGTTTTGCTATGGACTTCGGTGAGAAAACATCTTAGCCAGAATGGCAAAAATATGATCTCCAAAACGCGACCGTTGCAAACATTCGTTGATCGGAAGCGCGGCGCACCGGCACGCTTTAGATCCTTCATTTTTCGTGCCTATAAGACGTGGCGGCAGAACCAAGCATCAAGGTACCAGACACAATGAGTCACGCTCGCTTGTTGATGCGCTGTTGCCACGATGAGTCACGCTCGCTTGTTGATGCGCTGTTGCCACGATGAGTCACGCTCGCTTGTTGATGCGCTGTTGCCACGAGTCACGCTTGCTGGTTTACGCGCTGTTGGCACGATGAGTCGCGCTCGCTGGTTGATGATGCTCTGTTGATAAACGTAACGGCGCCTGGAGAGTTGTGACGTTTTAAGCGTGAATCGGATTTGTTTATAAACTACTTCATGGGAAATAATAGCGTACATGTAATGGACCGTAAAATGTAAACGTCTTATGCGGGATAATTTTGAACGAATTTAATTGAGTGACGCACATGAATGGATTAAAAAGAATTTATAGTCTCAATTTTTCCATGTTTACTGTACTATACACAGACAAAATATTTTTCTTTATTTTTGGAGAAATGGTCACGCTATGGATGAGTAAATATAGAAAAAAAAAAATGTACATTTGTTATATTCTACACCATACAAAATTTAGAAGGTAATTTTTTTGAAAACCCCTCATAATGGCCGCACCCCATTTTTTGGGCCTAAAATTTGGTCAAAAATATGCGGCGATTACGCGAGTAAATACGGTATGTTGGGACTTTATAGATGGGACCAAAAAATACAGTTGTTAAAATGAAAGAATCAAACTAAAATACCTTAAACTGAGGGATCACTGTATATCTATAGAGCAAACCATATCTTGTCCAAATATAAAATATTAAAGCAATTAAAATTTTTCATGAGCTCTTTGAGAAAGAAAACTTCCAAAATGGGCACATTCCATAACTTTTTCTTCTTGTAATGCAGTATTTCAAACGCTGTACTAATATAAACAGAAAAACTCTCAACACTGACAATCATCAAATAACTTTATCCGCTCTGTTCTTGCTGCCATCTGGGAACTTAATTTTACAATTACAGTTGACACAACACAACACCAGAAACAACAGATGAGCAAACTAACCTTGAATGGAGACAATGACCTGGAGAAGGTTGGAGGTGGCAGTCCACACCTCGGTCCCTTTGCCACTCCAGGTGCCCAGCAGGCTGACACATACTTTGCCATCCTCATAGAGGTTAGGGTTGAGGCGGTCACTACAGTAGCTAATGTAGTGGCACAAGGGTGGGGCCTTTGGATACTCCGCAGACAGTTGGAAATCAAAGAAGAATAGTCCATCTTCATACGGTGTGTTCTCTGGGCCCCGCACCATTACGCTGTACAAATCCTGGAAAGCACAACACAAAATTAATCTCATTTCTGAAAATGTTTTACACGCACACCTCTCCTAAATTTTAGTCAAAAATATTTTTTTAAGGAATAAGACTTTAACTCAGGAACACACAACAGTTACAATGAATGGTACGGGTAAGTCAGTGTCAGAATATTTTAAGAACAAAACATACTTGCTCTCTTTAAGTACAATCAACATTTAGGTAATAAACTGACATACAGCAGCCTATTTATAAACATCTACAAACCTGAGTTAAGTCCTACGCACCTGAGTCATGCCCTAGTGAAAAATATCAGTTCCAAACACTAACTACTACAGAAGTAGTAAATTTAAAATAGTAGTAACTTCATAACACGTGCGCAAGAACAAAACTAACCTTAGGTTATCAGAAATATATAACACGGAGTATGTGTACCAAATTTCCAAAATAATTACTTTGTTTACACGAAAAAGCCAAAATGGTAGCAGTTATTTCAATGAAGCTTCACGGAATGGAACGACAAATCCACGATGGCGGTACGTGTTTAACATGCCTCAATTAAACTGCTGAAGAAAACATAAGAATTTAATACTGAAGTCAATGCAACATAACTGTGTACACTTTATTGCTGAGAGATTTTATCTATGGTTAACATTTGCTACTATTTACTACCAATGTTCTTAAGAATTTCATTTTTGCGGGCTATACTAGCTGTAATACACCTAAAAACCACAAATAGTTTGCCATTCGTATGCAAAACCATTCGTTTAAATCAATACAGTAGTGTTTACATTTTGTGAATATACTAGATTTTATGACGTCATTCTAGGGAAGCGTGACATCCAACCTATACTTCACAGGTACTGGATTTTATGATGCAGTAACAGTAGAACCCCTTTTTTACACCCTCCTACCTCCATTATTACACTTTCCCTCATTTTACACCAACTTTTTATGGTCCCATTTGGTACTTTAGCATTAGAAATTTCCCTCTTTTTACACTTTCCTACATTTTACAACAGTTTTCCAGGTCCTTTGAGAAGTGTAAAAAAGGGGTTCCACTTTATTTTACGAGGTCATATTTGGGGACTTTGACGTCATAAAATTGGGATTCTACTATACTTGCAAGCAGGGTTGTGAGAACATTTGTTATAACAAAACGATAGTGAATAACCAGAACTTTCATTTTCAGTTCTGGTACAAAAATTATTCAGTTAAATCTAATGTAACACAAAATTCTTGACTTCCACACATATCTATCACTAACATTTGACATCACAGACTACAAGAGAGAACTTATAATTTTAATTGCATAAAACAACGTATTTTTGAATTTATAAAAAATGTTACTAAAAATAAATCAGATTTTACAGAAAATTGAGTCCTTATGAAATGTTCATTTAGTTTACTAACAACTTCAGAATCAAAATGTTTGCAGGCCTCTACTGTAAACTTATTTTTCCATGTCTGCTTAACAGGAATAATTCAATACTACTGTTACACTGTACGACCACTAATGGTATAGACTATTTACAATAAAGCAAGTACTGCTTACATTTTTCTTTCAACCGTTCTGCATCCATAATTATTGTTTTTTAATATGAAAACTTCTATGCAACTAAAAACTAGTGTAAATACTCCACCACCCTTAAAACTTTACATCTACGGTCTAATAAAATAAAGTTTTTGGTTAATATAAATGTTTCAGAGTGCTCAGTTTAAAGTGAACATCCTATGCAACACAATAACACTGATGTAACATGTTTCTCCAATTAAAAAAAAATACATAGTGAAACCATTAAACCATTTTCAACATCATAAAACATTTGTGTAACTTATCTTAAGGTCGAGCTCTCACAAAATTAGTTTCCGTTTTAATTTCAATTTTGTGAAATTAAGTGACATTTTTCATTTTTGTTTCATTAAATAAAAAGCTACGTTTGCACAAGCCTACATAAAATATGCACTGTGATTTTTTGTTTGAGAAACTATAATTTTATATAAAAACTACCGATTTGATTTCGATTTCAGTGAAATTTATGGTACTGATCAATTCTAGAAATCTGAAATCAACCCAGTATTACAATTCTTTGATTATTCCTAAATTCAATAACTTTTTTAAAAAATACGTACATATCAAGCAAAAATGATATTTCAGTGTAGCAATAAGTGTACAACTAAACAGAACACATGTGAAATCATATTTAAAATGTTCACCTAGCTAAGGGACTTCTTGCAATGCATAATGGACTCACCATCCGATCCTCAAAGCCCTTCACCCAGATGCCACGAGGCAGGGAGGTACTCAGCAACTTGATTTCCTTCCGAACAGTCTTAAAAAAGTTCTGTGGGTCCGTTGGCTGGAACATAGTTAGCTTGAACTTGTGGCTGCTGGGGGCAGTGTCCAGTATGGAGAAACCTGTAGCGTAAAACCACGCATCTTACACTATTTTCATTGTTTCTAACACAACTGTGTTCTCAGGGGAAAGATACCTATTAACGTTATTTTGTACACGTCTTCTTCCAACAAACATAACTTACTGGAAAAAAAATATATAAATAAATAAATGCTATGCACATCTAACTCAAGTTAGCAACCTTCAAAGAATGAAGATAAATTAATACTGGTACCAGTAAATGTGATGATGATTCAGACAGATGCTTCCATTAAAACTACATACCATATCTCGTACAGTAAATGTTTGTACGGGCAACTATGTACAATGTACCAACATAAATGCACCCAGCATCAAAATGACAATGATTAAGGGAGAACACCTGAGATTTTATATATTAAAAGCAGAATACAGTATTTGTTTATACCTAGAAATCTAAACAATGGACGTATTTGTATTTCCTCACCTTACTTGTACAGAAACATGTATGAATAAAATTGTGTAAGTGGTACTTAAAAAAATTTTTTTTTACAATAGACCAAGCAAACAACCCATGATTCTGTAGCCAAAAATCCAAAATTCTCTGATTCAATAGTACATACAGTGTGAGTCGGGAGGAAAGGTAC
The DNA here is from genome assembly GCA_003012365.1 of Medauroidea extradentata. Lineage (NCBI taxonomy): Eukaryota > Metazoa > Arthropoda > Insecta > Phasmatodea > Phasmatidae > Medauroidea > Medauroidea extradentata. The sequence goes on from PNEQ01050083.1 coordinate 5,893, forward strand.
ATGCTTTGAAGGGTGATAGTACTGGTGATTCTGAACAAAATGTTTATAATAAACATATGCCCATTTCTTAACAGTTTCAGAGAAACCGAATGAAAAGAACAAGGAACGGGAAATGTGCAGGCGACTGAAAATCACGAAACTGTTATTGTATGTTTTGTTTAATTGTGTACATTTCCACATGGTGTGGGGTTGCTCGTATTTACCATGCTTGTGCTCAAGTAAAGCAATGTACTAATGAGCTCAGATCAGCAACACAGCAGCTGTCTATTAGAGTAGCAAAATGCATTGAAGTTGGTGGTAGAGTGTTTGAACCTGTTTTGTGTGTTTTTTTTTTTTTTTTTTTTTTTTTAGAACAGCATGACACATTTCTTCAGAATAATCACTTCCGTTAGAATAAAAAATCAGAAAATTTTGCATCAAAAATGTTTACCAGAAACACGTTACTCTGCAAAAATTTTGATTCACTTTGTAAAAAGTAGATAGGTATTTCATAGTAACATTCTTTTTTCTTATAGACTGGCTTCTGAAAACCTATGCGTTTTGCAGTTAAATTGTGTGCCATGCCCTCAAAAAGGTAGTGCAACTCTTCTCACCAACTCAGATGAGAAAATAAAAAACTATGCTGTAAGTCAGTCAGCCTGACAACAAGAGAGTAACGATGTTCTAACTTCGGAAGCAACTGTATAGGTCATTCGGGATAAAGTGAGCACTAAAGATTTAACCTTTGAAAAAAAAATCACTAGCCGTTACTATATATGTCACCATTAGCAAGAGTTACTTTACTGCTTGCATGGTTACTAGCGATTCATCGCATGTAGTTCCGTATATTTTCCTATTTGAATACAACATTAGTGAAAGAACATCAGATGAAATCGACCTGTCTGTAATTAATATACTTCAAAATATTTATTTATGATCTTATTGACATTCCTACTTACAGTATAATTATACTCGATTGGTGCAGGAAGAATGTGACGCTATCATCAACCTCAGGTCACCTTGCTCGTTACAGCTTGCTCCGCACTTCAGACAATTAAAAATTCTAATGACAGGTGGCATCAGAATTAGCTTCTCTCTGTTTTTTCGCCACCCCGCCAAGTTGCATTATTTGCGTGTGTTTGTCCGTTGTGTGTATCTACAAATTAATAAGTATTGGAAATTACTATGAATATCATTGCCAAATACAATGTGAAACCATCGGAATTCTGTCAATTAAGTTTGCCAGCCTAGAAACAACATACTTTTTATTTCACGTAATAAGAAAATACGTTATTGTTTCTGAAATGCATCGTCGTCATTTGTGGCAGTAGAACTGAACGAAACTTGAATTCTTGAATTGCGTGGGTCAACTCTGTTTGTAGTGACGGTTTTGAGTTACAAATTCAAATAAAATATGCCCACATTTACAAGATTCGTAACTGCAACAGTGCGTGTTGTATAAATTAGTCGATGGACAGAAACCAGTATTATTAGATATTAACTCGCAGGTATATATAATTAAGATTACTTTTTATTATATCTTATATTCAGCCCCCGTGCATTTAATGAGTAGATTTTGTAGCTAAAATTTATCGGAGCAGTTTAATGTATGTAGCTGTAAACATTTCACGACCCTATGTAAATATAAGCACCTGGCAATATTTATGTTTACATTCGGCAGAAAGATATAAACTGGCAGAAAATAGAAATTAATCAGGGCTTTTTTGAGTGTTCACTTTATTCTGAATCACCTATAGGCAATTTCTGGATGTCACGGCAGGATTTCATTAAATCTTTCCGCTCGTTAACGTCTGAAGGAAACGTCGAACCTCTCTGGACACGCCACTTGATGTTTGCACGTATAAAGTTAATTGTGCAGTCTGTAGGAACCTTTATAGTTTAATAATCAAATGTCTATTAATTATAAAAAACAAATTATGTCGATTTCAGTTGATTTTATTTCAGTATTGTACATATTTAAGTAGGAAAATACACTGAACAACATTCAGCACTTTGCTGCCAACCATACAATCAATAATATAACTATTGTTAACACTGAATAATATGCAGTGAAGGCTAACAATATTTTTCAGAGGTTAAAATTTTAGTGCTCACTTTATCGCACACGACCTATATCAATGTGACTGTCTACGTACTGAGTCTTCTTTGTCTTCTTACTCCTAGAGGAATTTCTAGTCATCATACACGGTACATTATCAGTCGATAGCTACAATCCTTGCAAGGGTAACAATATCATTCAACTATGTGAAAAGGACCTCTCTTGAGACTAAAGCAACTGAAATGTTTCACTTAGTTTACTACTGTAACTTTTTGTTGGCCTGATTTCTCGCACAATATGACATACCATGCACCCGTTTAAACTGTTCCATTATTTGTATTGTTACACATCTGTAAATCATATGGTAATTGTCACGCCTATATGCAAACAACTGCATGTGTGCAAAAAATAATACAAATCTCAACGAGAAATTATGAAATGATCAGACTAATGACTATAACTAAACAGTTCAGTACTTACCCCAAGCCAAAATTATGATAATAATCAAGCAGAAAACAAGACACTTTTACAAGTATACAAAGTACATATTATGCAGTGTTCCATTTTGTAATGTACTCATGCAGTGTAAGATCCTTCAAATAACGGGTAAATCACAACATAAAATGCAATACAAGTAGTAACAGTGAACATTCCCTTATTTCACAAGAAAACACTCTAGCTTCATACTTCGTTGAAGACCTAGTTAAAACTAGCAAACTTAACTAAAGTACGCTGTCTTGACAGTATCAATCAGGAAACACGCAAAGCATCTTTGCTTATCCTGTAACAGGCAAAAATATTCCATTTACCCCAAAATAAGGCAACTGTATAATACAACTACTGTTAGACATGGGTCTAAAGGAAAAAAATTTTTTTTTCTTATGAACTGAAAATGTCCGAAAAATTTTAATAATTAGTATTCACACATAAATTTTGTTATATTCTGTTGGTTAAGTAGATGAAACAAGATTTCTAACCATCAGAAATGGTAGAAATTGGATTAAGGCTATCTGTTGAAAATAATTTACTGCTTACATAAACCAAAACCAAAAAAACATAATACGGTCCGCCATCTTGTGTTGTCTCGTGTGCGGACTTTCCCAACTGAACATAGCATATCTATGATGTCACAAAATAAAAATGAAGTTTGTAAACACAGCAAAGAACGGTATCGAAAATACAACAAAACTGTTCCGTCGTTATTGTAAATCACTTTCTACTTCCAAATATTTTGAAATGTTAGTCAGCTAAGCAAAATAAAATTAGATTTTTTACAGTACGACTCGCAGAAGTCTAAAACAAAAACTTCAAGTGAAGCGGAACTTGGAAAACTAATGTATTGATTTGTTTGCTAATAACCAAAAGTATCTATTTACTGGTAAATTTTTATTCACAATTTTTACTACGTTAAGTACCGGTAAATACTGCTGACCATAACATGTGTTCCAACCAAATGTATATATTTAATTATGCACAACATTAGGTTGCCAAACAAAAACAACATAACCTCCAAGGTCTGGTAAGTTGTATAAATTTAGTGTTTAAGGGTTCATATGTCAATTATTTCCCAAAAATTACTGACTTACTTTAACATAAATAGGGTTAGTGACAAAATGTTAGTTTAAAAAAAAAATTTTACCACTGGAATAGGTATTCCTTGAGTAACGGTCGCACCTACGATTTTTTGCATTAAATTTGGCAAAAAATATGTGACAATTATACGGTGAAATACGGTAATGCACTGGAATGAAATGGCTACTTTTAAGTACAGGTAGGTAAACCTTTATTTTCCACATGTTCATACATTTTATTATGTTCGTCCATTTTATTACTGTATTTACCCATGAACCACCCGCACCTTTTTTTCCAAAAAACCAAATTGAAAAGTTGGGGTGCGGGTCATACACGTAAATCACGGTTTTGGATGGAAAAATGAGGCCTCAAAAATGGGATTTACCATACATTACAGACTCCTGGAAGCATTTATTACAAAGGAAATACCTATAAATAGCTTATTAGATGTAAATACACAACACCGTCATTACAGTCTGCCACGCCCTGTACCGATGTACCGTGCATACAGCTCGTGGCGCCATGGCCGCCTTCCATGACGCGCCAAACTCCAGCAATCTAGGCAGCCATTTAGTGAATTGTTTTATTCTAAAAACATCTGCATATTACAACAGTGTTGATTGACGATGCATTATTTGACATTATTGGCTCGATGAACAAGCATCTACGCACGCACAAGCAGCACGGAGGCCGAGATAGTGTTTCGTGGCGCCTTCAGAATGTGCCACAGTACAGCGTGGAGGCCGATATACGTAGCGTTTTGTGGCTCCGTCAAAATGTGCCACAGTACAGCACGATTGAGTGCGTTTAGTTACAGCGTCTACCTAACAGAGTGCAGCATACGTTGCCATGGATCGTTCGCCCAAATGTTCCGCGCAGCCAGCCATTGCCATCTTTGTTTCAACATGCTTTGCGTGGTGCTACGCAGTATTTATACTTGTGGGGTATAATTTCATTAAGTTTTTACGCAAAAGTAAATTAAATTCAAACAAAATAATAAAAAAAATATATATTCTCATTCGAGAATACTAACAATAAAGGGTGCGGGTGTATACTTTTGGGGTATAATATGATTACGTTTTTTACGTAAAAATAAATTAAATTCAAACAAAATAGTGGGGAAAAATTTTTTTTCAAGAGAGTACTGTATGTTGACAATGTGGGGTGCGGGTCTTACATAGGGGTGGATGGTACACGAGTAAATACAGTACATCAACACGTGTGTAAAATGCCAAAGAAATGAATTTGTAATGAAAACACATAATTGTAGGCATATATCTCGAAAATAAGATGATTCCTTGTTTTTGGGAAGTTAAAATTTGAATAAAACATTGTCTAATATTCACATAAATACAGTAATGATCAGAAGCTGTACAGCAAAAATAATAATGTTAAGATATTGATAAGTAAATTTAAATGAACCAACTCACCCTCTCCATATTCTCTGACAGCAGGAGTCTCCTCTGATGTAGTCGTGGGTAAGACAGCTGCTTCTTCCTTCACATCTTCCACAACCTCATCACCATTAGGCACTGTGTTCGATTTCAAGCGTACAATTACATTAAATACGTCCATTATTCCATCTTTCACTTTCTCCAGTAGAGGCTGAGGTTGCCCCGCTGCATCCTCTGATGATGCTAACACAGTAGTGGGTGCTTCCTTGTCCTCTTCTGCTTCCTCGACTGGTGAATGTGTCTTAAATGCCTCACTGAGAGTCATCTGGCCCTGGTGGCCACCAAACCTACGCGTCACCTCTGCGTGAGCCTTCACCAACTGAGCTTTTATTAACGAGCACAGTTTTACACAAACGTGTGAGTTAGAAACGACAACAGGTGGCGAAGTAGGACTCTTCGCCACCTCGGGGCTTTCCGCATGACCGTTTGGCATAGCACCGGCAGTCCGAGTATTTTCCACACCATCACTGTCTACTGTCTTTTGATTGGATGCAGCTGTCACTCTCCTCTCCAAACTTGCCAGATTCTCACTAAGAAAAAATGCCCCTGAGGTATAGGACTCGTTGCCACTACTCCCATTACTGCCTTTCGTCGACAATTCTGTAGAAGACAAACCAGAGTCCTCTGGAGCACTTCCAGGGTCACCAACTGTCGAAGCTGTCCTGTACTCATGATTTGAGTCGTGGAACAAGCGGCTGACCTGGTCGGCAACACGCTGTGCTACGTTGGCACGACCACGTTCTCGAACACGCTCCAACAAGCCCTGAAAATGGCTCTCGTGGAAGAAAGATGTGCCCATCAGTTTATCCAAATACCTGAGAAAATGTACAATGACTCAAATTCTAATTTCGTTAGTTTTAATTTCAAACATATATACACTTCTGGTAGCAGCAAGAATAAGCCAACACTGGAAATATTACCATGTAATGTACTCAATCCTCAGAGGGAGGGGGAAGAGATTGGAATGGGCGAGAGGGGAGAGATTGTAGTGAAAAGAGAGGGGAGAGGAGAGATTGGGTGAAGGAATGGGGAAGGGGAAGATGAGAGATGGAATAGTGGAATGAGAGGGAATAGTGGAATGAGAGGGAATAGTGGAATGAGAGGGAATAGTGGAGTGGGAAAGGGAATAGTGGAGTGCGAGGGAACAGTGGAGTGAGAGGGAA
>PNEQ01050086.1:0-15158 GCA_003012365.1 Medauroidea extradentata
AGAACAGAGAGGATCACGGATAAATAGAACAGAGAGGATCACGGATAAATAGAACAGAGGATCACAGATAAATAAAACAGAGAGGATCACGGATAAATAAAACAGAGAGGATCACGGATAAATAGAACAGAGAGGATCACGGATAAATAGAACAGAGAGGATCACGGATAAATAGAACAGAGAGGATCACGGATAAATAGAACAGAGGATCACGGATAAATAGAACAGAGAGGATCACGGATAAATAGAACAGAGAGGATCACGGGTAAATAGAACAGAGAGGATCACGGATAAACAGAACAGAGAGGATCACGGATAAATAGAACAGAGAGGATCATGGATAAATAGAACAGAGAGGATCACGGATAAATAGAACAGTGATGACCACAGATAAATAGGACAGAGACGTCCACGTATGAAAGGAGCAGAGATTACCATAGATGATGAAAGGAATATAGATGATCACAAATGAAAGGAAACTTGCGGCCACGGAGTTCAAATGGGAAAATAAGTGTATAAATAAATATATATATATATATATGTGTGTGTGTGTGTGTGTGTGTGTGTGTGTAATGATTAGAGGTACGTCAATTTCGCAAATACATTCCAGGTCAGGTTGAACGCCAAAAATATATACTTCATAATCACGCGTGTGATTAGCTGGCGGCTGTTACAGAACGCATTTGACTACCGCAAGCCAGTAGTAAATAAGGAAATAATTCATAGAGCTATCGTTTGTAATGTTGTAAGCCAATGAATAATCGACTGTATCCAGAGCGTGTACAGGACTGAGCAATCTAGGCTATTGCCAGATGAATCCTCGGAATTGACGTACCTCTATTAATGATTCTGTTTCCCCATTTAAAGTCCATGGCCGGAAATCATGTAGACAGACCTGTAAACGCTAATTGCAATAATGCGTGTTAAATGACGAACATTAAACTATTTTGTGACTAGGTTTATGCTTAGAAAACTGAAGTGCTCGTTTGGATCTCGTACAACGAAACTGTTTGTAGCTATTAACAAAACAAAACAAATTCAGCGACAACGGCTTATTTCATTTGCGAAAGACATACGTTACGGGACACTGGCTTACGAGGAGCGAAGACCGATACATAAATTTCGCTTTCAGTTCAGCGTGCCCGTTTACGTTCGACAAGAGGTGAAGATTTATTAAAGAGATTCAATTGCAGACAGTGAAGTGTGATCTAGCTCAGCGTGTTTGCTTTAGGAAGCCAGCGAGGATGTCGAGGTGTCGGTAAGCGTGTCGGCTTGTCGACAATTTCAGACATGTCTCCTGCCGCTAGGGACCGAGACTTCTGGTGGAATATACGGAGTGGTTGAGAAGGGGACTAGGGAACTGCTGGCCGACTGCCAGACACGGGACGGACTGAACGTCTTCCTCTGAGAGACTGCCAAACACCGATGAGGAGCGCGAACCTGGCATAGCAGCAACACGCAACACCTCCTCACCAATCTACTAACACGGGACGACGTAGTTACTGAGGGCGAAGGAAACCTACCACATCCTCCTCTGTCATACTTTAAAATAATTAAAAACATTTTTACTAATGGAACGAAAAAATTACTCTTTGACGTAGATAACGCAGACGATTTTTTTTTTTTTAAGTATAGTCATGCAGAAAACATTGAGAATAAGAGAGTTTGGTCAGGACTTAGGGCGTGGTATATAATTAAGAGCTGAGTTTTACAATTGAGATCTACAATTTTTGAAAGTCAATACATAAAATCTACAAAACAACAATCCTTGATAGGTAATTAAATTTGCAAACTTTATGAGCAAACATTTATCCTTTGGGCAAGTTAACGTTGTGTATGAGAGAAGGTCGGGGTGAAGGTTGGACCGACTGCTCGACTAAACCCTGTCGCCTGTTCGACCCGAAGAATATATTATGTGAGATGAGGGTGGATCACCGACGGAATAAGTGGTAGGGGGAACAAAAAAATGTTTCCGAGAAAACCCGCCGGACAACGGCCGCCACGTTTCCCACGTGCGAAAAATCCGACAAGCGAACCCGCCGAAAATCGAGGGTCTGACCTGTGGACCACCGCACCCCCTTGTGTTTTCTATTATTTCGTAAATCATCTGGTGTTAACCTTAAACAACTAAATATATTGTTTAAAAATGCCAAAAATATACAATTTTTTAAAATGAATTTTAAAAAAATGTATTTAATTATATCGAAGTAAAACTGCATTTTATACTGTTTTGTAACTGCTTTAGTAAAATTCACACTTTATTTAAACAACGAGACATAAGAATTCAATTTCTGGAAATAAAGTATTAAGTTCCGTTTAAAACCCAGCTCTCTCCGCTGACGTGAATATTTCTCCACCAAATATTTTTTTGCGCAAAGTTGTCGAGGCAGAAGGTGCGACTGACCTGCGCGAGCAGCCCGCGGGAGTCGATGGCGGACGGCTTGTGGTCTCCGTCGACGGACTCGGAGCTGGAGTCGAGGGCAGAGCTGGGTCCAGCCGTCACCTTGTCCTCGCCCGCCGAGCTGCGACCCGTCCTGCACACACAACCATCACACATGACGTCACTCGACACGTCGCTACACACACTCACGTCTAGAGCATAAATGCAGAGATTAAACAAACATATAGCAGGTGTACGGCGAGGGTAGTGAGGCCTTGAGACGGAAGGGGGAAAAACATTCATGTAAAAACATTGCTGTCGGTTGTCCAAACATAAGAACAGCTGACTGCACTCCGCCATATTGGTACGTGAATACTCAATACACCTCAACGAGCTATATAGTAAACATAGAGGGGCGGAAACAGCAATCTCCAAGGCTCTGAGGTGAAACCCAATTGAACGTGGTATTTTGACTCTGGATAAAATGGCGGACTCTTATTTCCGGTCGAGAGACGAGAGCGATTATGCTAATGTAAACTTTATTACAGTATAAAATATTACAATAATCATTGGCATTTTTTCACGCGTTTAGCGGGAATATAGTGGAGCTATAAAGTAACGGATTTTATGCGAACATAATGACGGATTTTTAACATAATGTTGGCCACACTACTGTTCGCCATGTTTTCTGGGGTCAAAACAATCGTTCAATTGGGCTTCATTTTGGAAGCGTTTCCGCTTCTCTATGTTAACTATATAGCTCGTTGATACACCTACAAGAACAGCTGATTTCACTCCGCCATATTGGTACGTGAATAAACGAAGTCAGGCCGTGTCTCAATTTAAAGAGTTTTCTGTTGAGAGAGTAAGTACTCTTTCGCACAACAAGAGAGAGCTCTTGTTTGCTCTCTGGTGCTCTCGTTCTCTCCTGTAGGAACGATGCTCTCTCGTATTTGTCAACACACGTTGCAAAGGTTACAAGTCCGTAAATTGTATTAATACAAGACATAAACATATTAAATACATTTGTGAGCGATTCAAACAATACATTTTAAACTTACCGGCGTCGTATTTCAAGCGGGGACTAGAATTTTTTATTTTGTGTATTTGAACTCATATTAGGGCCAAAAAGGTAACTCTTCATTGGAAGTAATTATTTATGTATAACTATTGAAATATTGGCAATATATTACGCACGTTTCTTCTTTAACCTTAGACCATAGTTGTAATCAAGACAGCGTACGCCAGAGAACACGAGAGAGCGAGCTAGTATACAACTTAGTACTCTCGCTCTTTCGTACTCTCGGCGAACAATTGAGACAGGCAGAGAGTGCTCTTGCTCTCCCTGACGTATTTGTTACGTATTTGCGACAGCGAGAGCACGAAAGAGCACTCTTAGGGTGAATTGAGACACGGCTTGGTCGCAGACCGTGTTTTGCGTTTTGTTTTTGGTAAGCTTCCAATGGAAACAACTCGACTGTCAGTTGTCAGTTTGCTCTGCTACCTGGTTTCCCATTCTCGAAGCTGGAGAATGGTTTTGTTTTTATCTTGCACGTTATGACGGTATAATAGTTACCATAGAGGTAATATATAGTAGAGGGAACATGACGTCACAAATGTGTGTCCAACATGGTCTCGAGAGTTTGGAGTCATTTATTCATGTTTTCGCGGCGTAAAAATGCAGTCGTTTTGTTTGAAACTCATGGCGTACCTTTCAGAATATATATTTAGCCATGTGGTTTCACCAAGATCTCGGTTCTAAACCTTATAGTAAGTATGCAGTAAATATTTACTTTTTACTAAAAACAGCTGTGTTAAGGAAAACAGTAACATGGCAAACATTGTTTACATTTGTCGTTCTGAAATTTCTACGCTATTATACTATGCGATAATATGGTAGTATGCTCTCCTTAGTTCGTATATCCATAAGGTACCAAAATAACCCAACATAGGTGTGATTACTAAGCAATGTTATTTCAAATCTCCCGTGCATACTTCACTAAAGTCACGTGACACATGTTGAACACACAATTTTGTACGCAGCTGTATAGAGGACACTCCCTCTACCCTATATTTACTCTAAGACAGTTACAAAACAGACTATTATGGTAGGCCTAAATTGCGAATGCTGAAAAAATAATTTCAAAGAAGTTTACAAACAGGTTTATTAAGTTTAATATAAATAAAAGCAATAGGATATACGTACTATTTCCCTGCTTATTGCAATATGCGGACGGTTTGGGGTTTCACATTTGGGTAATTGATAATTTGTAATCTTCAGTATTTTATAAAACGCAAAACACCAAACATGTCGCAGATTTTGAGCACAAAATCGGGTCACTTGACCTTTTCGTCAACAAAAAGTGGCAGTTGAAACACGGCCTCAGTATAGGCTTCTAATGCTCCATCTGTATTTTTCGCTTGTCTGTGATCGCTAAACACACACACTTTCATACCTCGGGAGGAAGACAACTGACACGGGCTACGTTAAGAAATGTATAAAAACAGCATTGAATTTTAATTTTATTCTATTTGTGAGAAATTGCTGTATTTTAAATAAAAAATTGTCAGTTTCTGAATGTTTTAAAAATACAAAAAAAAAATTAAATGCAGTATTTTTAATACATTTCACCTGTGACAATGTTCATCAGTTTGAAATATTGCATTTCTGTAATTCAGTTAGTTTTCCTTTCTTGCATAAAACTGTTTTATGTAAATTTGAATGACGCGCCATTATACAAACACTATGCAAGATGAAAAAATCTCATTACTGTCAAAATAGTCACAATGTATGTCTACAAATCAAACCATATCTCGTAGGCCTACGATTATAAAAGTCATTTAAACAATTATAGTACCTAGGATAGGACAAGCAGTTCATTCTCAGTTGATTGTTTGCTCATGATTTGTATTGCTTCTGTTACGTCTTTATAAACGGTTGTTTATTAGCTGCTTGTCGTCCACAATGATGTAAACCTTTTATTTAAACTTATACTACATAACAGATAAGATATCAGTTGACGACATTGAACCAACATTGTAAGGATGGCGTGTTTCATAAATCGCTAAGCTGGAATACTAATGACAGATGCGAAAAGCTATTGCTACTATGACGATAACTTTGTTAGTTTAAGTATACACTTGTTTCGCCACGTATACACGCACCCACGGCTGCCTCTACAAAGTTAAATCTATTACAGGTTAGGAAGATGTGATTTCTTATGGACGAGCTTGCAAGCAACAATTTCCGCCGTTGGTAGCGCTGCTATCGGAGCACTCGAAATCTCAATTAGTGAATATTCACAGATTTACCAGTGGTTTTCACAAATTTCGGATGGAGCAGTTCCAACAATTTAATGAGTGATAAAACCCAGGAAGTTAATATTAACTTATTTACTTTTGTAATGTTGGCTCTATACACCGGAAATAGTGAATATTCACAGATTTGCAAGTGGTTTTTCACATATTCTTATGCGCCGCGAGATTTCGGCGTCAGAGATTGTTCTTTTCAAAGCATTTGGTAAAAAAAAAAATGTAAGTTATTTGGCATTATTTGAAATACATGAAAGATCATGGCCTTAAGTTCCATACATAGGGCAAGAAAAATTACGCAAATTCAATTACCCACATGTTAGAATTCCTTGTCCTATGCATACTCAAGCCTCTTCTATTTGTTCATTGTATGTTGTTCCACTGAGTAGCAGCAGGTAAACAAATAGTCGGGGTTTGAGTATGCATAGGAAAGTTGATTCTAACATGCAGTTAGGTCATTGAATTCTCAAAATTTTCTTGGCCCGACCTATAGGATAGAGGCTGTAGTACGAAAACACAGCACGCCAGATAGGCGCGCTGCTAATATAAGCTATGCTATTACCACATAATATTTAGGAATACAGAAGTGAAATAGCCGATAGGACAGCGAACTCAGTCACACACGCCAGCAAAATGGCTTCCCTGGCCAGCAACATGGCGGAGACGCCTACGGCCAGTCAGCGTAAGACGGCTGCCCTGCTAGCTGGTAGCCAGGCCAATTGGAAACCTGCAGTTACGTGCAGGAGCCAAACACACACGTGGAAGCCAATATGCGGTGAAGTTCGCCAGTATCAAAAGCGCCGCCACGTCATTTCACGTCTGTATTACTATTTAGTCTGTGCTATTACCTTCGAGTGTGGAAAGTTGACGCCTGATTCACGATGTGCAGTTCAGCAGCCATGATTTTTATGCATTGTTTTTCTTTTAAAAACTGCTGTTTTTTTTTTTTTTTTTTTTTTTTTTTTTTTTTTTTTTTTTTTTTTTTTTTTTTTAATTTGTAATTGCATTTAGATATTGTGTCTCAGAAATTCGTAACACTGGAAACACTTTAGTTTAAAACGTTAGCTAAACCTATTGTCTAGGATTGCTATTGTTTAATTTTCGCAAATTGGCTTCAAGAATCCTACTGTTATAGATTAATGATTTTAGAGTTTAATTATGTACCACGCCCTCTTAACGTGTAACTACACGCATTTCGAAGCGAGTACGTAGGCGGTGTTCTGACGGAAGCTGCACCGGACTGTACCAGGACTCTCCTCCCTCGCAGTTGCACAGTTTGCTCTCGGGTAACCCGACACCGCCTCCCATTACCCCATCCCGGCCCACCCTGTCTGCCGTCTGCTCCCCCCCCTCCCAACCCCAGCCATCCCCTAACCCATCTCCCGCCGCACCGGCCCTTTGTTTCCGCGCGGCCAGCGTCGATACCGACATGCCCGGTAACCACACGTCATATTTCCTCTATATCTATGACGTCGTCATTGCCAGGACATTTTAGCTGCTACGAGGATACTGCAAGCCTGGACACGATCTCTAATTGGTAGGGCCCGGTAGTTTTCGCGAAAAGATTTTTGCAGCACTTTGTTTCAGTGCCTTACGTGCGCACCTGCATCTCTGCTTTGTGGTCAGTGATTGGATGCCGTAACACCCAGCGTGTGGAGGTTAAACCCGCAAATCACAGACGTGTTGTGTCACAGTTATCCATGTACTGATTGGCACAGTCAAATTAGTAATGACTTCACAAAAACACTCTGCAAATAATCATGAAGTTCATGTGCAGGTGTACACTTAAGACACTGAAAGAAAGTGGGGCAAAAAAAAATTTTTCCGCAAAAATCTACCGGGTCCTACTAATTGGAGACCTAAATTCCAAACCATGCCAACTCCAAAATTTAAGAGTTAGCAAAAAAATAATAATTTATTTACTGTGTGCATTTATTTCTATCTGAAATATGATACTAATGGGAGTAAAAATATTGTATTTTAATTTGTAACTCATGTAAGATAGAACATTTATGAAATTGCTAATTTTGGAGTTAAAATGATTTCGAATTCAGGTCCCCGCTAACAATTGGTTTGATGAGAAAATTTGAGAATGAGACATTTCGCGTGTGGAGTGTTAAGTACTTACGGGCATGATCCACAATTTCTACTGCATTTATGACAATTATTTTTTAAATCCTAAACGAGAGCATATATCGAAAAACTGTTGCTTGCAGAGTTTTGTCACAAACATTGTATACTACGTTGAGTATTTTGTCAACACTAAATATACACTAGTTTCAGCTAATTTTGCAATTAAGTAAACTCTAATAAATTAACTAATTAGACAAATTTGTGTAATTTCTGCCTAGAAGAAATTAGACTACTTACTAAGAAACATTTTCACCAGTATTGTGACAGTTTCCGATATTTACGCTCGTTTGGTAAGTGGAGCAGGCGCATGAGACGTGATAACGCGTAGTGTTTTTCCATGTATAATTTATACAATTTTTTCTAAGACGTCTGTCTACGAAAGGAAGACACACTTTTTTAAACTGTGCCTTAAGGGGTATTGATCCCTACCACCTTGGATTTATCTGTTTCTTCTCGATAACCTCTGTTCCAGTCGATGTAACATAATTTTTGTCACGACAAGGCATAGATGCAAACTTAATCGATTTTCTGTAATTGCCATGACGTACGTTGAAACCCAGGAAACAGTGAAGTTTTCCCGCGATAAACCTTCATCTCTAGCTATACTTTATCGAATTCGGGATGGTTTCTTTCTGCATTAACACCCTTCAATAAATTTACCCAAGCTCTACTTTAGCGAAGCGCAGAATTGCGGTACTTTTTGGTGTGATGTCGGGTAGGGTTGGTAGCACTGCGGACGCAGGTCACGTGCTGACAAGTGTAGCCAGGTGCAAGTGGCGGAGCGCACGTGTGTAAAGCGAGGGCGGTACCGCAATGTAAGCACTCTTTTATGAGTGTTAGGTAGGCGGCACCTGAGGCCTCCTGCAATAGCGTAGGCACAGAATGTGTATGAGTACAGAAGTGAAATAGCTGGTAGGACGGCAAACTCAGTCACACACGCCTGGAAAATTGACTTCGCTGGCCGGCCTATGAGCAATCAGCGTTAAGGGTGTTAAAGTGCGGTAAAATCATTATTTTATATTTTATGGAATATCGTCTTCTTCTTACGAAGAAATTTTAGCTCTCATAGTTTTCTCATAACTGTGCGTCAAAGTCAAAATTTGCATGTTCTGCTGCCATGCATACAGTGAAAATCTGACTTGTGTAAGTGAAATAATTCACAGTGAAATAACATTCCATGGGCTACGTAATAAAACATTTGGAAACATTCCGGGAAATAGTTTTATATTATTATTTTTTTTTAATTTTGTAAATTTTTTCTGTACTTTTGTGATTTTTCAAAAAATTTAAATATGACATTGTGGGTTTTTAAATGTTTTAACGTAGCTAATGGGATGAAAATTCACAGTGAATTATTTCATTTAAGTATACTGATTGCGATTGGTTTTCACTATTTGCATGGCAGCGTAACAAGCAAATTTTTAGTTTGCCACAAAATTGTTTCCAGTGTTACGAACTTCTGAAACACAATCTCTGACGCCGGAACCTCGTGCATTTAACTGCGGCGCAAGAGATCACGCGTGACGGATTAGTAATTCTGGATAAATATTTACTCATAAAGTTGGCAAATACCATTATATAGGATTGTCACTGAGGATTTTTATCCATATTGGCTTCGAAAAAAGCGTAGAAATCAATTGATGTTTTCACCGTTCATTTGATGGTTGGTACCTTCTAGCCAATAGGAAACCTGCAGTAAATTGCAGAAGCCAAACAGACAAGTGGCTGGTATCAACAGCCTCGGGCAGCCAATTAGCGTTGAAGTTCGACCTATCAAATAAACCGCCACATAATTTCACGTCTGTACCACTATTTGAGGCGCTTATGAAAACTACATTAGATGAACTCGATAGCGTAGATATTACTCCAACACCGGCCTTCAAGATCTCTAAATATTCTACTCGATCTCGTCGCCGGATCCACTCAGATGGCAGATAGCGGCCAGCAGACGATATACAAGAGAGCGGGCGAAATAATCACCAGAGAACGTAATTGAGATATGGAATAAATTATATAATTAGTAGAGACGTGCAAAATTCGCGTTATCATTGGTAGCAGACTAAGCTTCACTTTGCTATACATAACAGAGCATAATCTGCTATTCAGTTGTACACGAACGTTTATGTGTTGTCATCTTACGTGTGTTACGTCTTTACAGAGCTTGACCTCTCTACTGTGTAAGCATTCTCCGCGGCAAGTCGATACAATATCGGTCAGCGGGAGACGTCGACCGAGCCTATAGTCACTTGAAGTCTAGTCAGCTGTCAGAAAATAACACGAATTTTGCATGTCTGTAATAATTAGTAACATTTAGGTATTGTAAACATATACATTTTTTATCCTTTTAATGTTTGTACTGTTGCTGCACGAGTAGAAAAGGATATTCTGCTCTGCTCTAACCTGGCCTAGTAACACAGTTCTGCCAGACCGGCTACTGAAATTACCACCTCTGTAGATTTACTACCGAGTAGGATTATGCCTACTACGTTTTCATACGCGCCTTCAGTCTGTGGCGTTAGTTCCATACACAAATCATAATTTGTAGAAATGTACTGAACGGTATTTTAGATTTCGTCACCCAAAGTACCACTTTTTTTGTAGCGAAAATAAGCCAAAATGAAGCAAAAAAATTTTTTTGCGGAGGAATGGTACATTATTTTACAAACACGTATCCACAGTATTGTGCATCGTGTAACTGCACATTGTCTCAAATGTTTTCAAAGTTTTGGTCAAAAAATATTTGAGTTATTAGTTATTAGCACCAGTTAAAAAAAGGAAAAAGCCCTTAATCGTTGGGAGTCAGTGGGTTGTCGCATAGCTCTCTCTAAGAGATAAAGACCTCACGCACTTCTACGTGGCAACCCCGCATGCTAAGATACATTGATGTTTAGTGAAAACAATGTTGACAAACTTGCTTCACTGTGTTATGTGCATGTCTACAGGTTTGCTTCATGGTTACTAGCAGTATGTCTTTGTATACAGGACGTCCAGAAACAAACGCATTATAAGCACACCACGCGAATACTGTGTGAGATTTTGGTCAAGGGGTGACATGAGGTGAGTATGGAGCAGCGCCGGAATGAAAGGGCGGGGGAAAACGGGACATCCCCGAGAAAACCCGCCGACCAGCGGCATCGTCCGGCACGATTCCCCACATGCGAAAATCCGGGGACCGACCCCGCCGGGAACCGAACCCGGATCGCCTTGGTGGGAGGCGAGAAGACTGACCCCATTAGCTGCTCGCTGATATAGTGGTGTGTGACTTGTTAAGGTATGTCAAGGGCCAATTGAATTCTAGCGTGTGCGTACCAGAAAACGCATATTTTTCAGGTCTTTGATAATCAGACAGGTGCTGGCGGCGAGTAGAGAATAAACAGCCGGAAGTTCGGGCGGGACCTTCCAGCGTGTCGACGAGACTCTTGGGGAGGCGAGAGTCCCCGGGGCAAGAGACGAAGAGGTTTTGGGGAGGGTCTCAAGGTCACGCAGCAAAAACAATATCCTGCTCTCCTGTCAAAGACGACTTCTCAAGGGAGGCTGTGCCTCTTAGGGGTGTACAATCTGTCACACTCCGTCGGCATTAACCTCCACATTACATTCTATAGTATATTTATTACAGGGCATGTGTTTTAACAGTGCACGTGTGTACACATACGTACACACGTCCAAGAACCTTCATAAACACAGTAAAACTTATTGTAAAAATTACAAGTCATTACTAGAGATATACTAGACTCCAAGTGACTATAGGCCTGTTCGACGTCTCCCGCTGGCCGATATTGTCGTAACTTACCGCGGAGAATGCTTACACGGTAGAGAGGCCAATCTCTGTAAAGACGTAACACACGTAAATGACAACACATAAAAGTTCGTAGCCAATTGAATCACGTATTACGCTCTGTTATGTATAGGATAGTGAAGCTTAGTCTGCTACCAAATGATAACGCGAATTTTGCATGTCTCTAGTACAAACGTATGCGAATACAGTATAAAATCCTTATAAAACTTCATGTTTAAGGTTTTTATTTGTAAAAAAACTTTAGGGATATTTGTAGTCTACCAAAATAAAACGTTGGTCGGAAATTAGAAAGTTATAATACGCAAATCACATTCTCGGGAAAGCATTTTTCTAGAGTAAAGTGAAAATTCATATTAATTGCGTGGTCAAAATTAAGAAAGTTTTGTTATTGAAGAGTACATTGAATGCAAACGAATGAAATAAGAACAATTGTGGTCTAAGAATAGTCTAAAAGTTGTGCGGTATCCGAGAGCAAGGCTGCGGGTTCGAATAGCCTTGTAATTGTACTTGCATTAAGGGAAACACCGCATTTGAAATACCTGTTATACTTTAGTAATGGCAGTAAACGTATTACATAATATTTGAATAAACATTATTTACATTAAATTATTGTTTTCCAAAATATGTGTATTTTGTCTAGCTATGTAATATCCGCGGGATCGTGATTTTGGCAGACTACAAAATTTCCCTAAGTTTTTACAGAAAAAATCCTTGTAACTTTTTAAACAAAAAATGTTACAAGGGAAATTTATGTAGGCCTATATTCACAAAAGTATGTATAACTACAAAGAAATGCCTTTTAATTTTTACAAAAACATTTTACATCTCAGAAACTGCTGGTACGCACAAGGAGTTCGTTCGCAATATTACAATCTTTACCTTAGTAACTTAATAAACAAATGATTTTACAAAGAAAATATTTGTAAATTTAAATTTTTTTAGAGTGTAATAGAAATGATAACACGTAATATCTGTAGTTATCACAGACTAGTTTCAGTGCGCAGTTCACTGTGTCACGGCTGAGCACACAGGGAGATAAGACATTCAGATAATATCTATGACTTAGAAAAATTACGTTTCAATTTTTCACAGATTCCATAAAATACACGTTATGTTGGTATGTTCTCATATTTTTATTTCATAATGACGGTAAGTTCGTATAGTGACTTGGTTGGCCGGATAGGAGACTCAATTTGGCAAATAGAAAAAAAAAAAAAAAGATTGGATTGGTATGGGGGGGGGGGGAGATGAAAGTGAGGACTTTTTTTTAACATTAAAAGAAAAATAATTCCTAAGTAGTATTTAATGGTAATTTTTTTTAACACAGAGACACTTGCCACGCTCCAGCTAAGGTTACTTCTACTACAGGGTAGAAATATCAATGTTAAAAGTTTGGCAGAGGGAAAATGTCTGCCGCTTGAGCGCTGGTATCGGTAAGGGGTGTGAACAGACCAATCACAGAGCTTTCCTGAATTTTAAGTTATATAAAATTAAAACGCAAGACTGCTTTCTTTTCCACTTTAAAATTAAGTTGAGTGATTTATGTAATTTCCTAACTTTTTAAAATTAAATTTTACTACAGTTTCGTATTTTATCATGTCCCTTAGCGATAGTAGCGAAACTAGTGGTAGAAATTTTCCCTGTGCCATACTGTCTCATAAGAAAACACATTTTGTATCTAGCCTGTAGTATAATTAACTTTACGCCAGCTTATAAATAGAGCGACATTGATGCGTGGGAAACAAATTTACCATACCGACTTTCTTGACCTCATATTATATATATATATATAGGCTACATATCAGGCGCGCTGAATTTACATATAATCTTTGACAGTTTATACGGCTCAATGTACTTGAACGCATATTAGGCCTAACACGAGCTGTACTAAGAGCGACCCAAGATGCTCATCACACGTCATCGTCAACTATTGGTTTTGAACAAGTGTGCCATCCGAGGACACCCATTAAAATTGCGGTGGGGGGGGGGCAGGGGGGCCTGAGGACCCTCCCTCCCACCTAACAGATATTCCACAATGTTTTTTTTTTTATACAAACGTATAGCAAACTATTGCAGTTTGATAAGTTTCGTAATCAACGCGGTTTCATGTGTCGAAATATGCCAGTGGTTACAGAGTTATACACAGACTTTATCCGTTCCTGTTAGCATAAACATATATTATGATCTTGGCCCCACCCCCTTTTACAATCTAAAAGAATGGCGCCCTTGGTGTCATCTTCTCGCCGATAACTCGCCTATGTGAGAAATTCAGACGTGCACTGTAAAAAAAGTTAGTAATGTTACTCATCATATGTATGGTAATATTCCCCAACCTTGAGAGGGAAATCTGATTTCCGAATATGTGTGGAAATTTCCGCAAGGTAGTGTATTCGCTAAACAAACCACTCGGAAGTTTTGCTCGCGCGTTATGTCAAATTGTCCTAGAGGGCTTGCGCCAATATGTAATGAAATATTAGATTACCAGTTGAGTAACTTTCCTTGACATGTGTTGAGTAATTTTCCCTCTCTTGTAGAGGTAATTAGCTTCAATTACATGTAGAGTAAATTTGCCTCAATTTTTTTACAGTGTGGCCCTTTATTATGCCAAAATAATAATAACATGGGTGCATATTACGTCCCTATACACTATAAAGTCTGTTAGACAGTTTTATTGTATTCTCAGATTTTGAGCCACTCAAACTGTAGCCTATTATCAAAATTTTCTCTTCGACAAAGCATAGGATATATTCGTGGTAAACAGCTCGTCGTAAATAATAATGTAATATTTCATTAATTTACCATGCAGAATCATTGCAAGATAATTATAGGTTAACTTTCAAGATGCATGATTTTTGATATCTTATGGAAGATTCCAATATTATTTACGTCAAGCAGTTTACCGAGAATATATTCTATAAGTTACTTTGTCGAAGAAAAAAATTGATAATACTCATTTAAATAAATGTTATGACTCAAAAACTTAAAATAAAATAATCTAACACTCCCCCTCAAGCCTAAATAATAACCGTGAAATCACTAACTATCGCAATTTAGGGAGCTTTAGAGAACCTAAAATTGGGTATGCTGCCGGACGAATACGCAAAACATTTGTTTCTTAACTGACACAGCATTTCTTACAGTAATGAAAATGTTCAAACTTTCATAGTTTTTGTACAGTGACGTGTTAAAGCCTAAATCTGCATACAACTGTTTTATACAAGAAACGAAAACCAACTGACTTAACATAAATTAAATATATAAAAGCCCTCAGTGACATTTTATGTATTTAAAAAAATTACATTAAACTGCCAAATTTTTTGTTTCAAATTCAGAATTTTTTTTTTAACACTAAATGTATTCAAACGTGATTTACATACATAGCATGGTGTAGCCCGTGACACCATTATTCAGTGAGAATTATTTCATTTCTGTAAGTCAGTTGTTTTATGCTTTTCTGTATTAAACCGTTTTGTATACATTTTGGCTTTGAACGACTATCATACAAAAAGTATGAAAGCTAGAATATTTTCAATACTA